>OZ014469.1:12065946-12317233 GCA_963965965.1 Trididemnum nubilum
CATCAAAGTTTACTGTAACAGCAAAACCAAAAAAATCTTAAACATCTGATCGATACAAATAGCTTGAAACAAATTTTTTGCAAGATACTGATAAACTTTTTGATATTTTTTGGCAATGATAGTAAACAAAGAAAGCAATGTGAAATTCAGTGTGGCTTGAGAATGACATTTAATGATCATCCATTTTTTTTGAACATCAAAAGCAGAACACAAAGGGTAAATGTTTGGCAGAAATATCAGAAATTTAAAAATTTTCTCCCCCATACAACTTTGTACAAGTAACATTAGACTTGAATCTTTTTTTTTTTTGGTTAGCATGCTACTTCACAAAGAACTAAATTTATGCCAGCAAGCACAGTATATACTGTATTTACAATACAATAAACAATGGTATTAAATTGTTCATTAAAACATATTGCTAAATTTTTTTCTTTTTAGACCGGTAGCTTTTCTAATCATGGTACAAATTGCTTTTCTAATTCTAATTTTGTACTTTGGCATCTTTCAGTGCTTTTGAATTAAACTGTTCAATCTTACCTGTTTTTGAATGAACTAGATATAATTCCTCAAGTTAAGCATAAAAAAAGTGATAATGCAAGAGCCAACCAATCCTAGATGATGCAATGACTTTAAACATTAGTTACTATACTGTGCTGCACATTACCCAGTTGAGTAAGGCTAACTGCCATTAAAGAAACTATTTTAAGCTGATAAGGCAACATGGCACACTAAAAGTGCAAATATACATAAATTTAAACCTCATCTGACGTATTTTCAATGCCAATGCGAACTGCAATGCAATTGAAGTTGAGCACTGAAAACTTATCAATAATCAGTAAATCTGTAATCAATAATTCGGCTGTAGTTTTTTTTTTCTGTACGTTTTTATGGCAAAGTTCTTTTTCATGGAGATATAATTGTGCTGTTTCTGCAACTTTGAAGCTAAAAACTAGCTTTCTAGCATATCTGGGTAGTGAGATATGGTAAAAGTGATTTATTTAAGCACGTTCGATAAAATTGCACGGCCACTAGAGGATGCAAGAACTCAAAATTGTGACAAAAGTATTTCATATGGTATTTAGGGCCATATATCTAAACCACTTTTTTAAATCCAAAAATTTTGGTTTTTCTCTCCACCCTACTATTTATTGGTTTTGAAACAGAAGCAATAAATTTCGAAAAGCCATCAAAGCGAAATGCTGGGAGCAATTTCTTTGCCTACACCCCGAAAAAATTGAAATTTGATATCGCCAGCATTTCATATCAAGATAACTCAGTGGGAGATCCAGATTATACCTTTCATGAAAGTATAGATTTGGATGCAAGCAAGCACGAATTTGTTTTTGTGTGATTACGGTACTTATAGCTATGTTAGAAACAACTTGAAAAGGCTGTTAAATGTTAAAGGCATCATGAAGGACGTGTGGTTTCGCATTAGAAACTCATTTGTAGAAAAAAAAAAGCAATTCATTTCATATCACGACTGTTTACGTTTCGTGCTTGGTTTTATTAGTCTGAGAATAAAAACATGCCATACCCCGAGTTTGGAATGAAACATGTCTTGCTCGCAATCAGTTAGAAAGCAAGGAAAGTTTAACTACACAATCCACTTTTGCAGTAAAACCATATAGATCAATGAGATTTCGTTTCATGGTTCTTTACGTTTGTGCTAGGCCATCCTGGTGTGAGAAAATTACATGCCATAACCCCAGTTTGGTATGTACCAAAATTGTGGCATATCCAAAATTAGACCTACCAAAATTATGTACCAAAGTTAGGCCTACCAAAATTGTGGCAAGTCGGTTCGGTTTCACTGTGATAAATACAAGCATTAGTAACTGTGCTTCATAATTTAGTTTGTTAGACTGAATGTTCGACACAGAAAGCATTGGTATTTTTTACCATTTTATTTGTTCTACTGTATATATAGACGAGATTTGGGAATCAGTTGCTTAAAGCTTGTAGATTAAAATTTATGTTTTAGACCAGGGGTGCGCAAACTTATTGAAAAGCTGACTGCATGACCTTTTTTTCTGAGCTTCAGTGGGCCGCAAAACTCTCATAAAATGCTTGGATAATTGTTATTCCGAATACTGCGTAATGCTCATGGGAAGTTTTGAATTGCCCTACCATATTGAATCATTGCTAAACCGCGGAGTTAACCTTTAAAAAAATTTAACTTTTTTTTACGTTATTTGGTTGAAACTTTTTAAATTACTTGGCTAAGATGGAGGCTTCAACCCCCCTCCCAAGCAACGCTTATTTCCCAATAGTTGTACTACTGAACACACCTTTTACAAACTATGAAGTATAGATCTGCTGTGACACGCGTTTTGAAATGCAAACTGCGCGGAGATAAAAATATAAACACCAAAAACCAAAAAAGTTTAAGCGTAGCTTATGTAGTGGCCAACGAAACGCAAATTTGCTACTTTTCACGAAATAATCATGGGCCGCATGTTAGGCAACCCTACTATAGACAGTGTCTTTTTAAATAAACGCTGCTACAGCTAGAAGTTCAATAAGCAAAGCTTTTTGAATCGGTTAATTATATTTTGGCAGTTTGTGTCAATTTAATTGTGTTATGTAGGTTTCTACTTCATTGCAAAGACGACCTTTCGGGTATCGGACTCAGTCACCAGCGGTCGTTTTGCGACAGAACCGCATCTGCGCAATGATGCTCAGTCTACAGGTAGTTCCGTATTTTTTCAATAATGGATTGTCAGCATATTATGGTTGTTAACTGTGCCGCCTGATCTTAATTTCGCTTGAAATTCGTCCAAAATTGCAAACTTTAACTCAAGATACTGTCAAACCTCGGTTTAACGCATTGCTGCGAAAATGCAATTGTCTTTTTTTAGAAAATGTCCCTTATTCGAAAAGACACGAATTTTACCTAGTTTAATTGTAGATGCGCACGTCAGTGACGTAGCCAGGAGGGGCAACTGCCCCCCCAAAATTTCACTTTGCATCAGAGCCACTTGATGAGTTGTCTCACATCAGGTCGGTCGCCCCAGGATGTGTCGCATCATAAACCAGGCTCTTTGTCACGATTGGAGACGCAGTATTTTTGCGTTGTCGAGTTGGGAGAAACTGCGGTTATATGGTATATGTAAAATAGCAACCAATCGATTTTTACTCCGGCAGCAAAGAAATATTATGGCAGTTGTTAAGACTATAAGTTTGATAAACATTCAGTTTAAATAATCAGGTTGCATGAAATCCAATCTAACGAAACAGTGAATTTTAAGCTATGTAATATTTTGAAAACTTTCGAGAGCACTGAGCACCAAAGCAGTTCTGAACAGTTTTTTTATTGAAAGCAAATACCAACAGCTCTGTTTTGCTTTTTTTTTTATCCTCAGCTGTGTTTTGTCAATAAAACTAGTATTATCAGAGAAACTTTCATATGCACCATTGTTATGGCTTACAGAGTCCCTGTAAAAAGATGACTACAGAAATGTTTACATTAATTTGCAGTAAATTTAGTTTTAAGCTATTCTATAGTTATTACGTATGATATTCGTTTTAATTAAATTATTTTTTTACAGTTCCGGCAAGCTGCCATCGTCGCGCTTCATCAAAACCCCAGTCCATCACCTGAACGGCCGCCACAGTCCCAACATTGCTCAAGAATCTGTTTGGAATTTTTAGTTGGTGAATTTTACGCCTGTAGTTTCTCTTGCGTTTATCTTACTGCCTGTATCTTTGCAATAAATTTTTTTTTACTTTTTAATTGTATAATTTATAAGAGAAGCAGTATGCTCTAGTTGGAAAACATAGCTATTCCATTAAACCAATGAAACTACGTGCCAATGCTGGGCCCAAGCAAGCAATAGCCGCTTATTGTGAAATGCAGTTCCACAATATAAGTCTGATGCTAGTGTTAACTGCAGGCTAGCTACAATTTCTGGACGTTTTACGTACCGGTATTATCTAGTACGTAAATTGTAGGGGGGACGCGTCCGCCCATGGATGTTTAGCGTTCCTTGAGGAAATTCAGCGTTTCCTACTAAAAGAAAGCGTCATGGACGTATAGACGAAAAAATGACAGATAAAATGTCAATTTCCGGCCGAATATTCCATCAAATTGCGGTGAAGACCTTTTTTGGTTTTCACGTGAATTTGGAGCAAGCTTTTCACCAAATTGCTCCAAATTCCGAATGCGTTCGGTCACGAAGTACGAAAGCGTTTCTCCATGCAATAGTTTACAGTTCAGTGCTGCTTGCATCCAATATTGACCTAACCGGCAAAATATTTTCCTATTATGCCGCAACTTACAAAAATCACAATGACCACAATTATCTATTGTTACATTATAGATCAATTTTACCTCTTAGCATTACCTGGTTGGTTTTGTTTTGCGGAAAAATAACGGAGTGATTTTGATTTATACCCAAACACTAAATCGATAATTTCAAGCAAAAACCAAACTCATCACCAAAAAATAAACTAGTTCGTGAATGTATGCTGCTATGACATTGCATTAACAGCCAAAAACTTAAAAACTAAATTTTTTTTTTGCTTGGGTTCAGAGACACTTTAAATTATCTAGGTTTAACCGGTGCAAGACTAAAACAAAACCCGATAGAAAGAAAAATCAAAAGAATAGAAAAAAAAAAAAACGTCTCATTTGAGGTAAACGGGCATTGCCAAAAGAGAGATGGCCAATGGTGTGTTTACGAAGCGAAATTCTTTGTTCACTAATTTTGGTACTTACCGAGACACTTATTTTTCATAAAAAAACAATTTTATCAAAATACCAGGCTCGTTTTTTGCTCAAAATTTAAAAACAAAAAAAAGAAAAAAAAATTCAATTCAGTAAACCAAATCTGGTACTGATTCAAAGCAACAAAATTCTAAGTGTTTTTCTAGTATTTACGAGCAAGATTGAAACTATTCCGAGATTACAGAGCGCTATAGCACATTGCCTGAGCAACTGAGAAAATTTTTGATGGGTTTTCAAGATGAAAAACGAGCAACTTTACGATGCGGCAAAAGCAGTAAAAAAACTTCACTAAAGCAGACAAACCATTGAGAATTAAACAATTTTACGTACATAAACGCTGAAATTAACAACGGGGCTTTCAATATTTAAGAACAAAAAATTAAGAACAGCCAGCCTCAATTCAAAAGTTTACTGGTTCTTATTTAGAAAAAAATGTATACTTTTTAAAGTAAGCGACCTTTCTCCGTGTTTTGACCTCTAAAATTGCTATAGCTAGACCAAGCATTCCCAAATCACGTATAGCTTTAATTTCGTTCCGTGTTACGTATAAAATTTTAACTTTTTTGATTCATCCGTTTGCAAATTAAATTAAAGAGATAAAATTTTAACCCTAATTATTAATTTCGTCATTTTGACGGTTTCCAAACTAACATTGCGGTTACGTGACTGGTAGCCAAAAAAGGATTTTCAGCTTTTTTAGTGCAGTCGCCAGCAGAGTTCACAAGCACCCAAAAAATGTATTTTTTTCACCTATATTTTTGAAATCCTGCAATGTTTCCACTCAATTTCCGGTTGTTTTGGCGGAAATCGGGGATTCCCCGGCGAAACGGAGTCGAATTTTTTCGCTGAGTAGGGTTGATTTGGATTCTAAAAATCGTATTTCTGTATAAAGTAGACAGTCGATTTTAGATTCAAACGAAAGAGGAAGATAATTGCAAACTTTTCACAGAATAATTTTTGAATTGTTTTATTATGACGTCACGATATGGTTGATTGATTCCAAATTTTTACAAAAAATTTTGAATTAGAGTGCATATCGTTAGTTATTACAGCCAAAGTTGACGGAATAATGTCATGAAAGTTGCAACATCGATAAAACAGTTTCTCACCGACAAAATGAAACCAAAATGACATCTTTGCAATGTCATTAGAGAAAACTACGCAGTAAAATGCAAAACCGAGTAGACGCGCTTTTCAAACAAATTGCACGTGACAGCGAGTATTTTGATCGCGGCGCTGCGGTTTTAGTAGCAAAAATTAAAGAATATCAATTTCACCGTCGTCAAGGCACAAAATGACGTTTGTATTAAAACTTTTTTATAGTGTGAGTGCATGACGATAAACTCTGTTCAAAATCTAAGAACAAAATAAGAACAATTTTATGCTCAGTGCAAGAAAAACTTTTAAGAAGTTTTTTGAAATTTTATTGCTATTTTGTGGCAAAGAATAATATTGCACTAGCAAAATGTTCAGGCGCATTGTTTCGAAAAGTCATAAACTTGGTAGAGTAAGAATAAAACGGTATATAAGTGGTGTTTCTAACATTTTCTTATTAAAAGGTATCAAACATTTACGGAAAACAATATTGTCAGAAGCAAAAAAGCGTGGATAAGCTCATTCAGATGTTTTACTTTGATCGGACACTTTGTTTGCAAAAGTGTCTTTTAAAATAACTAAAGAATTGTTTGTTACAAAAGATATTTTGATTGCGGTTTAAACAGCGAATACTTGTAAGAAATAGCGGGAACGCTGTCACCACCTATAATCCGTCACAAAATCGTAAGTTGATGGGCGAAGGAGCTAAAAATTTTTTGGGGGGCATTGCTGAGAAAACTGATGGCTCCGCATTTGGAGATATTTACCAATTTTTACAGTTAAAACATCACTGGAACTCCATTTGAAGGGGTAACAATTATTCACAAACATCATATTCACCATACTCTGAAAATGAAATGTTTATGATTTCAGATCGTTTTACCCGGTGCTGAGATCATCTCATTAAAAATAAAAAAAAATTCTTGAAGAAAAGGCACTCCTAGCGTTGACTACTTCAACGAGTAAAACAGTCTGTTAAGTGTTAAATTTTTATTGTTGCTGTAAGGTGTACGGTAATGTGCTTGCAGTATACGTAGGAAACTTGCATGCTAGCCAGTTGCGTAACTAGAGGGTAGAGCCAGAGGACATGGAAAACTGAACTAGAAATTAGCTCAACATTTTTTTGTCAATTTTGAGTGAAGAAAAAAGAACTTTACCGAAGATTTGGTGCTTATTTCTTCAAATTTAGTTAATGTCTAAAAATAGTCTTGACCGAAAATCGGTTGCTTTTTTTCCGTTGAGTTTTAGGTAAAGACTTTCCGCTTTTGTCGTTTGTTTTTCCCCAAAAATTTGTGGCCATAATTTATAAAGGGACCACACTGGAGGAAAATTCTTCCCTGCCTCGCGCCCTCCTCCCGTCAGTTACGCCAGTGATGCTAGCCCCTGCTATTTATGCACTTTTTTTATTTGATCACAACATCCCTGACGATTGCGATTACGGAAAAGCAGTTTGTTTATAAGATTTTAAATTTTATTTTGACGCGTACTGTTTTTAAAATAGGTTTACTCACTTTTTTAATACAGTAGATGTAGATTGAAGAAAAAGTCATCAAAGACATTGTAAAACTTAAACTCAAACCAAGTTGTCGTATATGAAAATGACTTTGACTGTGATCTACATCTCAAAATGTGTAAACAATTTAGAAATGCCTGATTTTACCAAATACCGTAGGATTGCTAAAATGACTTAAGGTGTCTGGGGCGTCTGCGGAATATAATAAAACTGTTACTTTAGCAAAAATCGTTCAGCAGCAACAGGTCTTTTTGCAGTTGTTAATGGTTTATAATATAGCATACTTAATGTGTCAGCCGTTTTTAAACATTTTTCGACTAAAATTATTTTGGAACGATCTACAAAATTTGTCTATCGGAAAAGGCCACTCCTTTAGTACCCTTAATAAGTCTGATTGGATTTCAGCAGCTGCTGAGAGCTCTGCTTCCTAATCCCTTCCGTGGTTTTGGTTCCTCTGGCGTGTTAGCATGATCAACCGACTCATTATTTAAACTCATTGTAGCCAAACGCCACTACTTTGTGCAAAAATTAAACGAAGAGCCATACAAGACTTCATTTAATTAGGGTTCCTTTCACTAAAAAGCGTCACGATTGCACTCGCCAGTTCTCTTTCTACCAACTGCTCTGTGAAAGTAGCCCATAGCTATACCTTGCAAACTCCTGGGATCATCCGCTTAATTACTTTATTTTACATTGGGTCAGTAAATTACAATCAAATTTATCAAGCGGGTGTATACGTCATCGAGAACTTGAGTTTGGACAACTTCAGGCAGGTGGACTTGCATTATACCCACTCACGTAGTGTGCCAGGGTCATTAAACAGGAAACCTGCTGTGTGGTTTGGGGTGTCTGAAATTTTTCTAGGAGCGTGATAGAGTAGTGAAAAACCGTTCAACGATGCTAATTCTATTATTAGTCTCATGCCTTCAAAAGATTTGGATCTTATACACATTCGTTCATAAGCATAGTCAGCCCCCCCCCCCCCCCGATTGACATGCTACCAAAGATAAAATGTCACAAAAAATTCTATTGCTTCTTCAGTTTCTTTTAGCATCTGCGCTTACAACAGTACACGCGTACAGAAGTAATTAACAATAATATTGATCCAGGGGTCTGGGCCCCTTCAATTTAATGTTTGCCAATTAATTTAAACGTATAGCTTGAGTAAAATTACGGGTTTTTATTCTAATAGTTGCTAACTGAAGCCCTGATCTAACCTTTTTATGAACGTAATGCAATAACCAGAGACGGACTTGACATATGGCTCATAGTGCCATGGGCCCCGCGCTCAGATAAACTTTTTTTGGTCTTCACCTGTTTTTGGCAGGAAAATATTGCGAAAACCTCAAAATGCCAGGGGATAAACTCAACGTAAATCCGGCCCGGGCATTAGCATGGTTTGTAGGCGTAACTATCTATTGCACATTTTTCAATAACAATTCACCTCCACCTCGTCAGTTTTTATGCAACAAAATACTTCTGAAAAAAATTGGCTACAGTAAGGGGAATGCTCATTGAGCAATTTTTTGAATTGAAAGGACCTGGGCCCTCTGGCCATACATGTACTCCTATAACTGGTTGTTTTCATGACAAAATAATCTCTAAGGAAAATATTCGACTGGATTGTTATTTACTGCTAAAATATTACAGGAGGCATGTACTTTACTTCCCCAACCTGGGCCAAATCACTAACAAAATTTAACCCCAAAATGCAAGATTTTAAACGTGCTTTGGACTTAAATTGCAAGTAAAAGGAGGACTGAACAACTTAATATGTTCAATTGACTTTTAAATGTTAAAAATCTAGTACTTTCAAATGGCTCTGAAAACGTGCGAAATGTGCTCCAAGGGTATTAAAATAGCTTTTTTTCCAAAAAATTACGAAAAATCGCCCAGCGGCTGAGGGATCCGCCCCTAGATCCCCGTCTGTGATACGTTTGAATTACAGTACACTTCTTTACTCAAACACGTCTCCCAATTTAAACATTTTTGCATTTTATCTATTGGTTTAATCCCTCTCCTTGAACGAATTCCTAGTTACGTGCCAACACCAGACCACGGCTTCTGATCTTCCATTCTACGATATCTTTGCCCCCACTAAAAATTCCTCTTTCGAAGTTTCTGATGACGTCATTGCATGTGATTTGTGGTTTGGGGTTACCCCAATCAAAAATCCTGGCTACGCCTATGCATTCGTTTGAAAAAATTATGGTAGGACGCATTGCGAAGCCAGGAAAGCCAGAAGTCTTCCCAATATACTTTGTTTTATAAGAACCGTACATTTTGGGTTGAGGCTGGTTGTTCTTAAATTTTCACAAATTTTAAGCCTCAATAATTGCTCTTAACTTTACTGAAGAATAAACTACACAAATTATCCTTCTTTGGTTAAAATTTGTCTCTTATTATAGGTCATGCTTACTCTTAGACAACTTAGCAATGGTAATACAGAGAAGGATAGCAAAGCTCTGTTAATTTCTTACAAAAATGTTTTACAAAACATTTTATTAGTAGCCCCTTCAGCTTCTCTAGGTTTTCAAAGCGTATCTGGGTTAATTTTCCAAGTAACTTGGCTAAGGGGGCTTCAATTTAATCCTTAGTAATTACGTCACTTGTGGGCAATGTCACGCTTACCGTAACACGGCTATGTATGCGTTCAATGATTTCAAATAATTACCGGTGCTTCAAAAATGTTTGTTTAAAGACTCCGCATTTGGTGGATGATACAAATTATACTCACAAAAAAGCTGTATACACTCTGGTTCGATCCCCAATCGAGCTAAACTATACAAAAATTCGAATTCACAGCTCTCCTGCTTGACGATCAGAAAAGACGTAATGTGGAGCTTCCATTACTTGTGGTAGACATGCAGGGAGATAGCAGTTGGACACAAAGATAGCAAGGTCTTTTGTTGTCTCTTGATCAAAGCAAATTGGCAATGATAAAATAATTATCTAATGTTGTTGATATTTTCTTTGTAAGATTTTACTTTTTAAGTTTTAACATTTTTAGATACTGAAGATCACAATTTTTTTTTGATTATATGTGCGGGGCAATTTGATATGAAAATTGTGCTCTATTTTACACAAATAATCAAATACCTTTTGTAACAAACAATTCTTTAGTTATTTTAAAAGACACTTTTGCAAACAAAGTGTCCGATCAAAGTAAAACATCTGAATGAGCTTATCCACGCTTTTTTGCTTCTGACAATATTGTTTTCCGTAAATGTTTGATATCTTTTAATAAGAAAATGTTAGAAACACCACTTATATACCGTTTTATTCTTACTCTACCAAGTTTATGACTTTTCGAAACAATGCGCCTGAACATTTTGCTAGTGCAATATTATTCTTTGCCACAAAATAGCAATAAAATTTCAAAAAACTTCTTAAAAGTTTTTCTTGCACTGAGCATAAAATTGTTCTTATTTTGTTCTTAGATTTTGAACAGAGTTTATCGTCATGCACTCACACTATAAAAAAGTTTTAATACAAACGTCATTTTGTGCCTTGACGACGGTGAAATTGATATTCTTTAATTTTTGCTACTAAAACCGCAGCGCCGCGATCAAAATACTCGCTGTCACGTGCAATTTGTTTGAAAAGCGCGTCTACTCGGTTTTGCATTTTACTGCGTAGTTTTCTCTAATGACATTGCAAAGATGTCATTTTGGTTTCATTTTGTCGGTGAGAAACTGTTTTATCGATGTTGCAACTTTCATGACATTATTCCGTCAACTTTGGCTGTAATAACTAACGATATGCACTCTAATTCAAAATTTTTTGTAAAAATTTGGAATCAATCAACCATATCGTGACGTCATAATAAAACAATTCAAAAATTATTCTGTGAAAAGTTTGCAATTATCTTCCTCTTTCGTTTGAATCTAAAATCGACTGTCTACTTTATACAGAAATACGATTTTTAGAATCCAAATCAACCCTACCTCAGCGAAAAAATTCGACTCCGTTTCGCCGGGGAATCCCCGATTTCCGCCAAAACAACCGGAAATTGAGTGGAAACATTGCAGGATTTCAAAAATATAGGTGAAAAAAATACATTTTTTGGGTGCTTGTGAACTCTGCTGGCGACTGCATTATTTAACCATGTTTGATGTTTGAACAGATTGATAAACTTTAAGTACAAGTTTGTTGCGAATCGTCGAGTAGGCCTAAACAGAAAAAGGCTCCTATTAACGCATGTGCGTTGCCAAGTCTCTACTACTAAAATGCGTCGTAACGAGACTAGACCGTCACATCATTTTGCTGACCAAAGCTACCTAAACACTTGTTTTATTTCTATTTTTCAAGTGTTGTGCTTAATTAATTGTGCTACCACTCTTAATGAGTGATGTCTCCCACCCAATAAGTCAAGTTTATTTTCGGCGGTTGGGAGCTATACCGACGAGATCTAGAAAAACTGTAAGTTCTTCTTAGCAAATTTTGAGTTTAGGGAACATCCACTTTAATGATCCTCTGTGGTGTTCAGGAATAAAACGTTTACGAGTTAATATCGCAGTTTTTTAGCCATTTTATGCTGTTTTAGCTCTTATTGCTGCCGAAGCTTCCGAAGAATTTTACAATGATCGAAGCAAATTTGGTGGATTGCGAAGCCAATGTTAAATGTCTTACAAGAACAAAGAAAAGTTACGAAATTTGCTCAAGTTTTATTGTACAAACTATCGTTTTTCTCCGATAAAAACAAGCACAACCATTTGGGCAATTTTTGGATTATACTGGCTAGGATCGTTTAAGTTTTGTCTTTAATATGATATAACGTCTGTGATATCAAAGTGCCAGAATTAACTTATTATAGGGATATTCCATTATATTTCAAAAAAAAATTTGAGCATTTTTATACCCAACCTCTGGAAAAGAGTCAGCTAACCATGTTATAAATAGAGCATCGCGTACTGATCAACCCGCAAAAAAATTTTTCAAATCAGCCCAGTGGTTGCTGAAATATTGAAAGTCACAACTAGATGACAGATGGGAGTATAAAAATTTTTAAATTTCGATTTTGAGAGTTTTACTATAGGTATCAACTTGATTTTGTGTCTAATTACATGTTTTTTGGGCCAAGAAATTAGAATTTCAGGTTATTTTCATAATAATTTTTCAGGAAAGTATGTCATTTGAAGTTTTTTTAAAGTTTTGGGGCTAAGTTTAGGCCCTAAAATGGGAATGAAGGATTGCACAAAATAATAAAGAAAAAAAATGCTTTAAAGTCTTGACAGTAAACATTTTTTATTGCTTTTTTGTTTTTCCATGACATTTGTAGTCTTCATCACCTACGTTGTATTTTTTGAAACAAGCTTCCAATAATTCCTACTTTGTTTTTCGGATTATATTTATTGCTTGCTCTGTAGTACTGTATGATTATACATGATATTAATTGCTTCAAAATAATTACAGTTCTTTCATTATTATACTAAAAAAATGGCTATCAGAATCAAGAAATTTACCTTATTGAGCAATGATCAGAGTTCAGAGATCATGCTCTCCAGTGCTTCATTAAAAGTTTAGTTGCCATGAGTGATTTTTATTTTATTATATTTTACTAAATAATATTAATTAGTGGTAGTTTGTGTAAATTAAGTTATATGAAGAGCTAACTAAAAAGTCTAAAATTAATCAAAGTGTCATGATCATTCTCGCCATTTTTGCATCTTTTAGTTTAGGGCTTGCATGCAAAATATTTTCAGTTTTTAGTCATTTTTAAAGGAAAGTATTCAATTTTACGGTTATTCTCTAAACATTTAGACAATAATCGTCAAATAACTGAAAAAATAAAATAAAATAAACCTAGACAATTAGTAGTATTGATTTAATTAATAAGGTCAATTAAAGTTTGCATCTCAATGTTATAAGGATAAACTTTTTAAATTGTGCTCATTATGAAAAATATGTAGGCTTTAATAAACAAATTATTAAAAAATACCACATTATCAAACATTTGAATTCCTTACTCACTTAGGTCAATACTCGTGTATTAACTAATTTTGAGTGTGCTTAGTTGTGCTATTTTCTCCCCGGACCTTGACATTTTTTTGTGCTTGTGATTTCAATTATCATTTAACTTCATCAAATTAAAATCAAATTGTTCATGATACTCGTTGTATTACGCTGAAGCATGTAACGAGTTTACGAGGCCCATCTCCGCGTCACTGCGCCTGAGCAACACAGCTCCTTTTGAAGAAATGTCGCACCGGTGGCGAGCCGTTGCAACACTATATCTGATTTGACTGGCCCGAGATTTGAACCTCAGAGCGCCCGTTCCAGAAACAGGCCCGGCGCCACAGGGGGCATTCCGGGGCCGTGCCCCCCCAAATGACTGCTTGTGCCCCCAAGCGAGGACTGTGCCCCGAAGAAATTAACAGGCTCGGGGCTACTGGAGTGCAAATCGAGGCCTAAGACTCCCAAATTGGTGTTTACCGCCCTAGAATTCGCGAGCAAGAACTGTTTTTTCGTAATTTTTGTGGACTAACACCGGATTTCATAAAACGTTTGGGACAAAGACCTTTTTTTTGGTCTTCACTTAAGAATTTGTGGGAAATTGCAAGAATTTTGAGACAACAACTAGAATTTGTTGAAATTTTTGTACTAAAGACCTTTTTTTTTGGTCTTTACCTTGTTCGTTTGATCCACACTCGAGTAAACTTCCCGTGATCCCCTCAAATTCACATTAATAAACTTCTCGTGTCCCCACAAAATTTATTTCTTCCCCCCCCCCCCCAGTCACGCTATCCTGGCGCTGGGCCTGTCCAGAGATAAATGCGTTACCGCTCGACCAACTGGCCGGTCATTTAACTTCATACCTAATGAAATTGCAATGATACTATAAATAAATTTGCAATGCTAAGCTTTTATTTTTTCAAATGACAAACAGTAGCAGTGATTAAGAGATGAACCCAAGTGTATAAATATTTTATCATTTGCATCAACATATTTGCTCTTGATATTATTGATCTAAATTAGTTAAAAAGTATATATATGACGCTTTTGCAATGATTAAAATTGTATTTTACAACAAAAATGCTCTTTACTATTTTAGTCATCATGACCAACATAATGCTATGTACAATTTGTGGCCAAAACGTCTACTAATTATTCCATGCAACTGTATTGTTATTTGCTCAGCTTCATTGTATGGTTAAACTAAAATACTCAAAAGTTGTCTATTTACATATTCATAATTTCATTTCACTTAAATAAAGAAATTTTCTTGTGCTGCTTTTGTTGCATAATTGTGGTAGCTGAATTGCCAGCTTGTTATATAACAGCAAAACAAGTTGTTCTGTTTACACACATTGCAAATCAATTGTCATCCTAAGTTCTTCATCAAAAAAAAAAGAACAACTTTTATACTACTCAAAAATATTTTTGACTCAAAATTTTATTCAATACTTTAACCCCAATTTATCCCCCAAAAACCTAAAAATCTATTAAAACACAATTTTGTAGCAAAATTAGCTGTAATTTATAAACCCCACATTTGGATTCTCCATCCCCAAAAACATATATTTTGACACAAAAACTTACTGCCATTTGATTTTTGTATTTTCAAATACTCGTGTCTGCCATCTAGTGGTTATTTTTGATCCCTTATTAACGGACAGTCCGATTTCAAAAAAACAAATTTTATAGCTTGTGCCATCCTATATAGATGATTTTTGAGTATTTTGCATTTGTTGAAATTATTCGAACACCCCTTTATAGGGCGTATTTATTGATTTTACAATCTTAATAATGAATTTTACTATCGTGCGATGAATTTGTAATAATAATTATCATACGATATCATTTAGAATCACACTAATGATCACAGAATTTAACTACTTGAAAAGTAAGTTGGAGGTAGTACCGAACTTGTGAATTGCTTTAATTAGGATGTTCATTTTTCGAAGCTTTTTGTCTGACGCTTGTGAAGAAGAATCGTCAGAATGGAGAGTATAGGAAAAAGAACGGGTATTCATAGGGAAACGTCGAACCGTGATTGGCTGAAAAAGAACCAACATTTCAAAGCAGCATTAAGCGGCTTTAATCAATAGCCCGTATTTTTTTCCGCATGCGTAGTTTTTCATTATATTAAATGTACGCTTGTGGATTATTTCTGCAGTCATTTTGCAGAAAAAATGCGCATGTGGAAAAAACTTGGACTATCGGTAAAAGCCGCTTTAGTGTGAAAGTTTCAAACTACACACAAAATTTTTTTGTCGGCAGAGGACGGGGTTGGAAGTTTTATGAAAATACGCACGCGGAAAAAGTTGCTTCAAGGGCCGATAGATGGAAGGGAGAGCGGCCTTGAGCAAGAATAGAAAATCTGCTGTCATCGTAATGTTGTGCACACGCAGTACTTTGTTAGAGATGAAATCCAATGGCTGAATCAAAAGCAAGAGACTTTCAGCTATTAGATCTTTTTTTTTGTTTTTTAACGATTGTACTCACTTCTTTATTCTTGCTCAGGGCCGCTCTTCCTTCCATCTATATGCCCTTGAAACTACTTCCAACCCCGCCCTCTGCCGACAAAAAGAATTTGTGTATAATTTGAAGATCGTTCACTAATACCGCTTTGAAATATTGGTTCTCCAACCAATCACGGCTTGGCTTTTTTCTACAAACAACCGTTCTTTTTCCTGCCTTCTACATTCTGACGATTCTTTTTTGTAAGCGTCAGACAAAAAGCTTGGATGAAATGAACATCCGGCTTAAAACAATTCTCAATAATTAACTACTTTCGAAAGTCGATTGTGGTGTACCTTACTGTAATGAACGTTAAATATAAAAGGGCACTTTTTGATAAAAATGAAATTCTTTCATGTACCAAAAGGCTAGCAATATCCCTTAACTCAGTGGTTCTCAACCTTTTTTCAAAGCGACCCAAATTTTTTAAAAATTCAAATGTACAAAATTCTGCGACCCATGTAAAAAATTTAGGGAATTTGAGACAATACTGAAAGGCGGAAAAGGCGATTTGGGTTAAAGTTCCTTGTTCCTTTTGACAAGATGAAAAAGGCGATTTGGGTTAAAGTTTCGCTTGGCGTGATTCCTATGCATGATGTCGGTTTGCAAGTTCTGTTCTCCGTCGCTGCATTGCTTAATTTGGTTTTCTCGTTGTTCTTCCGCCTGATGAGTCCCTTGAGCAAGGACGAAACCGGTCGCGGATGCTCACCTGTGCAATTCCTGTGATGTTGTGATCATCGACGTGCTTGTTGATCGACATTGTTTTATCCTTCTTCATTTGATTTGCTATGGCTCCCCGCCCGGAGGTGCGATATCTCTGGTACCCTTGTGGTTCCCTTGGTGGTTTTTGTAGTTCCAAAGTATTTCTCTTGTTCTTGATTCTGGTTTTTCAATCAGACACCATGCTCTGCAAAAATGTTTTTTCTTCATTTTTCAGTCATGTTAAGGCGTTGGTTTGATGACCAAGATTTTATTGTTATGTTCAATTTTTTTTTCAATGCTTGAGAAATCTTGGAAATAAGGCAAAGATCTTTTTGCATGCTTTGTCGGTCTCGGAAAAGTATACGATTGCCATTCTAACTTTGTAAGATTTTGCAGAAGAATGGCGTTGATGATCAGTTGCTCGATGCAATTAAGGCATTCTATGGTGCCGACAGGAGTTTCGCTGTTGAGTAAATGGCAAGCAATCAAAGCTTTTCACATAGGCGTTGAACTCCGGCAATGGTGCGTTTTGTTTCTTTTCTTCATTGTTTACATGAATTGGATCGACAAATACAACTAAGTTGATAAGTTTGCCACGATAGAAAAGTGAAAACTCAGTTGCCTGCTTTGTGCTGATGATTTGATTCTGCTTCTACAGAATCTGGCCTGCAGCGCACATAAAATAGGTTTACAGCTGCTTATGACACAGCAGAAATAAAAATAAGCACGTTCAAAACTGATGTATTTCATGTTTCAAGAAAAACCAATCAGTGTTTGTTGCAACTGAATGGAGCGACACAGAAACAAGTATTACATGTTCAAGTATCTTGGGGTTGCATTCACGAGCGACGGATGTCATGACGAAGAACTGGATATCCGAATTAGCTAGGCAATTGCAATAAAGAAAGCTTTGCACTATTCAGTTGTTGTGAGACCAGAATTGTCAAAAAAAAGCAAAGCTCTCAATTTTTGAAACAGTCTTTGTCTCTTTTCACTTACTTTATCTCTGTATGGTCGTGAAAATTTGGTAATGACTAATAGAATGCAATTGCAAGTGCAAGCGTCCAAAATGAGGTTTCTCAAAAAAATCAAAGGATTTACATTATTGACAAGGCGCGCTTCTCCTAAGATTTGAAAATCTCTAGAGCCGCTATTTCTCCAAATTGAAAGATCTCAGCTAAGATAATTTGGCCATGTAAGCAAGATGCCTCAGGAAAAACTTTTCAAACAAGCTTTACTTGCGAAAGCAAATGAGAAAAAAACAGTTGGATGACTTAGAACTACTGTAGATGAATCAGTATTACATTGAGAAACTTGGGTGGAATTGCTTGGGACTTCACCCAAGCCAAATGATAGGGCTGATGGAAGACCGTGAAGTGTGGTAGCTTAATCTCGAGCTGTTGCCCTCGCAACCCTCACGGAAAAGAGAGCAATGAAGAGAGAGATTTTTTCTTCTCAATGGTTTTGTTTGCTTTTCTACTGTTTGTTCTGTTAAAGTGGCATTTGTACAAATTTTTCATTTCATCTACCAGCTTCTTTACTTTCTCAATTATTTTTAATTGACAAATTGTAGGAATTTCAGTTTCATGGTAGGAAAACATGTGCTTTTGATAGTATTGTCATCAGGTCTACAAATAGTTCCTGGCAACCACCTGCGAGAATTTACAAATCTCCCAAGCAACAAAAAAACGTTTTAAAAACGTTTTTTTTCGGAATCTGAAAAGTGTCAAAAACGTTTGAACAAAATGTTTTTAAAACGTTTTTTGTGGACTCCAAATAACGTTTATTTAACGTTTTAAAAAACTTATCTTCAAACCGCAAAAAAACGTTTTATTAACATTTAACAACAACGGTTTTTAAAAACGTTTCTTTTTTGTTTTTTTAGAAGTATTGAAAGCGTTTCGAGAACAACGTATAAGTAACATTTTTGAGGACATCTATTGAACGTTTTTAATAGCATTTATTAAATGGCGTTAAAAACGTGTTATTAACGTAAAACAAAAACGTTTTTGGAAACGCTTTTTCGTTAATTTTTTGAAAAGTTTTCAAAACGTTTTTGATTAACGTATAAATAATGTTTTTGAAGACTCTTAGTAACGTTTATCTAACGTTTTCTGCAATGTTATTTACGTGGGATTCAAAACAAATTATTAACATAAAACAAAAACGGTTTTGGTAACTTTTTTTGTTTTTAAAAGGATTGCAATACGTTACTGATGCAGATTGCAGACGATTCAGCTATAATATTTTTTCGAATTGTGAAAATCTTTCATACAGCAATGTATTAAAGGTAAGCACACAAATAACGTAAATTTTGTTAAGGTAATGATGCCGCCAGTCAGTTTCATTAAAATAAGCAAAAAAATCGTTTTTTGAACTCACGCTGACTTTATTTAAAAAATTCTGTAACACAAGCTTTCGTTAACTTATGGTAACTTTTCAGAAGTATAAGTAAATGAAAATAAAAGCATAATACGAGTATGAAAAATTGCTTTGAAAAAAATTTGAGATACAATAATGTTAATAATGACTACCAAAGTTGTAGTATAGAAATGTCAAAATTAATGTCGAAAAATCCAAATCAATTGTACATATACACCAACATGCATCAGTAAGTAACTTTTCCAATATCCCAAATAGAAATAATAAATCCTGCACTAAGGTTACGGCGAAGTGAAGGAAAGATAAAAGATACAAACAAATAAATTCGAAAATTTGACAATGCAAGTACAATTAGATTAATTAAAATGTAAAACAGTATGACTGGAAAGACCAAGCACAGTATTGCTAACGAGTTAAGAGCCGACAAAAACACATCACAAACTACCAGATGAAAGTAAAAAGTAAACAAATTTCCAACGTGAACAAACACTACAACAATATAGCAAAACGTACAAAAAATGCGTGGGACATTTTGGTGTAGGTCAAAACAACAATAAAGTAAAACCCGTGAATACTCATTGCGAGCTGAAATAATATGAATGTGCTATGTTCACAGATGTAGTAGTGGAATAAAAAAAATGGAAAAAATACGACATTTGGAGCTACGAAAATAGTGGGCTAGGAATTTTAAGTTTTGGTCAAGACTGGCAGTGCTGTTTAACAATGAAATCATCTTTTGTTCCTCAATTTGTTTTTGGCGTCTCTTGCAATTAAGCCTCTGTAATAACCGTAACTTGAAGATGTTGAAGTTGGTGTTGGGTCAAATAGAGATGATGAAAACTTGTTAGTTTCTTTTTCATGTGATGTCTGTTTTGTGGCTATTAATTCTCTGCCTTATAGTGTTGCCAGTCTCGCCAATATAGATCGCTTCGGACAAAGTTTGCAAATTATGGCACAAATTACATCGGCTGTACTACATGTAAAGTTAGCCCTGACAAGATATTAGGAATCGTTGGAACCGTTAATGTAACTAGTGATGTTGATATGGCAACGGAGCTGGCTTCTTGAAAGTTGCAAGGAGAAGTGTGATAATTAGTGGAAGTAGAAGGTAACGTGTTTGAAGTAAGTATACAAAGTAAATTTTGTTGCACGTAATTTTGGCAAAATAGCTTAAGTTTTTGGTTAAGATTAATTGCATCGTTTCTTGATTGCACTAGCTGAAATTCAAATAAAACAGAAAGCAGTACAAAATTCAAGTCAATTAATGCAAACATTTCTACATAAATTTCACTTTTAACAGCTTTATTGCCAAACTATTGATTTGTATTGATTTTTGATGCTAATTAAGATTTTGCTTTAGGCATAAAGTAAGAAAATATAGATTTCAAAATATTTTATTCAAGGTTATAGTTTGCAGACAAAATTTAAAAACCATTTTATTATTATGTGCTGGTTTTGATTTAATTTTTTCAAGGATACTAGATTTTTAGAAATTTTTACATTTTACAGCACATTCATTTTTTATGGTATACAGTACTTTGCAACTTTATTTTAATAAGATTAGGAATTAAAATAATATCCTCTCATGTCCTTACTCAATTTAAATTAGCTCAGCAGAGATGTCCATGGCTGAAGCGATAGAGCAAATTTAACAAAAGAAATTATTGCAATTTCAGTCCAAATATAACACAAAAGCAAGTAAACGCATGAATATTAGTTTTATTAAAAAAACGATGATAATACTGACAAACTGCGCCGCTAAACAGTATTTACAACAAATTAAAAAAAGTGAAGTGGTGTGCCTTAAAGCTTAAAAAGGCCATTCATTTTTACTGTTAACCAAAATGTTGGGATAAGCCTGAAATGCATGCTCACCGAATTTGAAGTTTCTACAGCATGTCTTGCTGTCTTCAAGATATTGCAGTGCATAATTTACAACTTTTCTCTTACTTCAATGCTGCCATTTTGTCAGTATTATGACTAAAAATTAGGATTGCTAGATTACACTTATTGAAAAGCAGCTAATTCTACAGTACCTAATCTTTTTCTTGTTTTGACAACAACTCTGCCGCAAAATATCTATTGAAACTCAGAAACATGCAGTAACTATCTGATTTTTTGTTTTTGCAAATTTGCAACCCTGGCAAAATTTCTCAAGAAAAAAATCCTTTTTAGGGAGATACATAAGCTGTTTTGTTTTTTTGGTAACAAAAAATTGTAGAAAGCTCAAAATTGGCGAAGCTAGTCTTCAGATCTTTTAAGTGTTTTTGAGAGAAAACCGAGGAAAAACTTCCGAGCTAAATGCTTTTTAATACTAGCTGTTTTTTGTTATTTCTGCAAGCTTTTGTGGGTGAGTAACCAGCGATGGCAGAACCATTTTTTAGAGTGGGGGTGGCCCAACAACAGTGACTAGTTTTTTTCGCGTATAGAGTGTAGGCGCTCCAGCAGGATTTTGTTAAGGGTTTATGAGTAAAAAATATTTCAATTTTTAGTTTTTGTGTTCAAGAAATATTTCAATTTTGCGGTTTAGAAAATTGGTACAGCGTAAGCGCATGTCAGACGCAAGATGGCTGACGCGAGTATGTAAAAATAAGCCTCCAGCCGTCGGAAACGGGCGTCTGAAAGCAAAGCATCTAGCTGCTAGGTGAATTTTGAAATCTAAAAAATAGCTAGTTGAATGCTCATTGGATTTCATTTTATACGTTTTTAAAGCCATTTGGAACAACTAACTAGCAAAGTTTGGAAGCCAGTCTAAAAAATTGAATGGCCCTGCCCTCTCGCTTCACGTTACTTTCAAGCCAAGTCTAAAACACTTCTAAACTGTTTCATTTCAGGAGAAATTTTGTACGTAACTTGGCTAAATAAAAGGATAAAGCCCCTTAGCCCCCCACCTCTAGTCGCACCACTGCGTTTACCTAAAAGCTTAATTTTGTTGTTTCAAGCACCAGCTATTGCAAAACAGAATATGTCGCTCAAGATTACGGGAACAATGCATTTCAGTTAGTGTGCTCATAAATATCATTCTAAACCGTAATTAATCATCAAAAAAACTGCAGCAATAAGATTATCCATATTTTCATCACAGCAACAAATTCAATGACAGCAAATATATTACGTTGTTAGAATACACACTGTAAAAATACAATGCACGGCCACAGCATTTGACCTGATACATAATTGTGCTATTTGCACAACTAACCAGTGAAGATAATCAAAAGCATCACACGGTAAATTATGTTAAAGCTATGGTTCTCAACCTATGGGTCGCGGACCCAAAGTTGGGTCGCCTAAAAATTCCTCTTGATTTTTTTGGCAAACATCTACAAAAAGTGAAACTGGTGATCCGGTAACTATGATGTCCCGCATAACAATGACAAAAGTGTCTTGGATGGTTTACATGTGAGACTGACCAGACCCGTGGAAATTTGCGGACTCTCCTAGTGAAGAACTTTCTTTTTTTTTTTAATGATCATATGAAAAACCGCCAAAGCTTGCTGTTTCCAGAGGTGAGGATCTTTTTTTCACCTCAAATTCCCGGACATTTTTTACAATTCGGTGAGGATCTTTTTTACAATTCGGTTGCATTTGATTTGTTTCTGTTCCGGAATGAATATGTGTGGTTATTAAATCTGGCTTCAAAGGTTGTTTCACAGCTTCCTATATAATTCATGATTTTGCTCTTGTTAACTTTCTTTTTCCGAGATCCAGAAGTGTTGGTAGCATTAGCTGCAGTTTGTGAGAGCTGCTGTGGCGTTACATTGTTTGCCGGCTGTTTCATTGAAATGTCAGTAGCAGTTGAAGGGGGTGGGTAATGCAACCGAATTGTTGAAATACTATTGGAACTGCCTCATTCACAACAACAAACCGGACATAAAATGGAATATCTATACATCGGCGCGTTCCTACGAATGTGGTAGCGGACGCTGCAATTTGTGCCTAGAAGAGAAAATCGCAATCCTCAAGTCAGATAAAGAAACAGCCCTCAATAAGCGATCAGAAATCCTATCTAAATGTCGACATAAAAATAAATTCAAATTACGCAATTTCAAAGGGTCGTAAACCCAACTTCCATTTTTGATTATATTTTATTGCATTGTCATTCATGTCTTTATTTTTCATTACTGCAACTGGCATTCATCGGTAGTTTTTGTCCGTATTCTAATTTGGATTGATTTGCTTTGCTTTATTTATTCCATCTAACCCACTTTCTTGTTTTCCGGTGTGTATTATTATATTATTTCATTGTAACTCTTGTCCTACGAAAAACGCATCTTATTTTTCTACTCTGCCAAATTTTCCTCTTTTATTACGTCACAGACATTATATAATGATTATATGTGTAATAATTCCGTACTTATGCAGAAACAACCATCCAAAAACATTTCGTAACGTTTTATTGTACTGTAATTTTCATTTTGTGTTTGTCAGCGTAGAGGTAGGACGTATGGCTGTGTGGGGAGAGCGAGCATCGTTTTCGTTTTCTTTTTCTTTTTCTGGGCGTGAATGCTCGTTGCCGCCACATAGCCAATCCGTCACGCGGTTGGTAAGAAAGGTGGGTTGAGATAAAATGATGGATTGCCTCGTCGCTGGTGAGTACCATTTTATCTTTTCTAACCATTTGTTATTATTTTGTTTAGATCTACTCCCTGATGATCGCGGTAACGCGTGAAACAGGCCTGTAGGAAATAAATGAAATAACTATCAGCCATAAGCGTGTTAATCGAACAGCTCTGGATCTTTTAGGAACATTGAGCACTCTTCTGGTTATGCCAGCAACACAAATTTATTATCAAAAGGAATTTAGATATGATTTTTTTAAAAATAACTAGCAATATTGTTTTGCTCATCTAATGACTGTGAGCGATTTTC
Source organism: Trididemnum nubilum (assembly GCA_963965965.1). NCBI lineage: Eukaryota > Metazoa > Chordata > Ascidiacea > Aplousobranchia > Didemnidae > Trididemnum > Trididemnum nubilum. Next base: position 12,089,700 of record OZ014469.1, read on the forward strand.
AAGTACAAAAATCATTTTGTGGGACTCATTGTATCGTTTGTAACACTTGAATGAGCTTTTGCAAATATTTGATATTGAACACAAATGTTAAGCTTCTTTCAACAATTTTACAGTAGTTGATTGGAATTGGATATTTTTTTCGTAAGTTTAAGTAAAATAGTTCAAAACTCTGCAACTTATTTTTTGGGCAAGAAAATTTGGTGTAGTATGTCATACTACGTCAGTATAAGTAAAAGTTTGTGTGTTTTATTAGTTAATTAAACTGCAATTTAGTTCCAAAAAATATCCGAATTTCTGGTACATCACAGATAAAGAAGGAACCAATGTTACGTTACTCTGTGAATTCTAAGATTCAATTCCTCCAGTCAATAATGTTACATTTTTTGAAAATGGCCGTCCGCAGCCTGCTCCATTGGTATTTGTTCCAAAATTCAATTTTCGAGTAGGATTTTGAAATCAGTTTTAATAAAAACAAATCAGTTTTAATAAAATCAATTTTAATAAAAATATACAGCGCTTTAGTGTAATTTAAAATCTCTTCTAGCTTTTTACGAGCACGATTAATTTAAAAGTTAGTTTTTTCCTGTAAAAGTTAGGCTACTATTATTTACTTGTATTTCATATTCAAATCACCATAAATAAGCTTTTCAAAAGTTGCAACGTATGAAAATAAGTCAAAAAACAATAATTTAAAATTTTGAAAAACTTAAATTGTGAATTTTCATTCTATAGCGTAAAAATGGTGTCTTTTGAACTTTTCAACGTCTTCAAAAACTTCACTTTTAGATTGACTCTTATTCCAAACTTCTATCCAGAGATGATAACAACAATGAAGTTCAATGCCGAGCGATTAATTCATTGTTTGATAAAATTAATGCTGTGATTGATGATCCCAGTAATGGTTATTCAAATGTGAAGACGTTTAAAGTAACTTTTGAGTAACGTTACGAGAAGATGTTATCTTGTGTCTGGAACTATTATTTACTTAACCCTATTCGGCCCAGGGGAGATCGATTAGCTCCCCCCCTTCACTTATTTTGAAATTTTGTTATGAAGCAGTCAAGCCACAATAACCAAATTTCTTAACTTTTCCTAAAATTTACTGCTTCAACTTTCATTTGTAAAACCATTGTCGTATGACAAGTAGATTCGGAGTTATTAAACGTTTCTCAAGGTCGACCCTGCGTTTCTGGCAAAATTTTCAAAAAAATAATTTAATCCTGTTAGTCCCAATCGTTCTGTCGTAATTAATAATTTTACGCTTTTTCGAACGTAAATCCAGTGACCACTTGAACGGCTTTTGTTTCTATCGATGTTCTAAAAGAGCTGTGACAATAGATTTTCATTTACTAGTTTGCCTGAGGCATTATAATTTTCATTATGATTTATAAAGCTCACAGCTGAATTTCTGTGATAATTTTGTATAGTTTTATCAAATTTCAAACTAAGCTTTATTTTTAGCATTTCGCTAATAAGTAAGAATTGCGATTTAGCAAAATAAACGTATTTATTGATAAAAGATTTAGAGGCCAACATAAGCGCAATCCCTTTTGTTTTTTTTCTGTATTTTATTTTCACATTGCTGATATACGAGTGGTACAGTAGTCAAAAGTGTTCATAAGTTATCAAGTGTGTGGCATGTAGCATGAATTTCGGTAGTCTTTATGTTGGAAATTTGTTTTTGGTGACTAAAAAAAAGAAAAATGACGCAAATTTTAAATAAATTTTTAGTTTGTGCTAAGTGGCAGTATCAGTAGAAAGATGCTCATTTCATTTTTCATAAAAACATACGCAAAATTTTGACTGCCTAAACTTTTTTCATGAAGTTCAAGTGATAACATCCAAAACAGATATTTGCCCGAGTGTCTTTGCGCGTGATGTAGCAGCACACTGATGACTTCATTGTGCGCATACGCTTTGTTTTCACCAAATTGCAACATTTCATACGAGAATGCCTTTGCGATATTCAATAACATTGCAAGAAGTAGAGAGTTTTTGATAATACTTGTTTCGGAATCATTATGTTCAATTTTTAACTTTTTTGTTATTCAAGGTTATTATTACTAAAATCTTTGCGTAAAAAATGCTTTTCGAAGCAATACCCAATAACTAGTGTAAAATGGTACCAATTTTTTATAAAATTCCCATCAAACTAAACAATAATTATTGAGTATGTACAATGTACGTTGTAAAATGTGCTATTTCATGTGGTATATTTTACTTGCTACCGCATTTATTTTCGTAGTAGATGCTACTACAGGCCTACAGCATGGCATACTATTGCAGATATTACTGAGTTTCACATTGATTTTTCATTTGTGGTCTATAATGATAGGTGGCAACCGTGGCATGCTGAATTTGAAAAATTTATGTTGTTTCGTTACTTTTCAATTTTCGGTTTTATGTGTGTACATTCACAACCAACAAAAAATATGTTTGTAGATACAAAATATAAAAACGGAAAGCAAATTCTCTACCAGCAGGCTTTGCATGTAACAATCCGATTAGCTGACCGTTTAGTAAATGAATTTATTCTGATTTTTTTTGTTATCATAAATAAGATATCTAAATTCACTGATGTCGTTAGCAAATTTTTTAATGTTTCTAATTTGCTGCAACTGTCTAACGGCTTTATCGCATGCAAACAATATTGTTGGTTCTGGATGTAAGGACCGGGGGCGTATTTAGGGGGGACATGGTGCCATGGCCACCCCCTTTGGGTTGTCAGTATAGTATAATTAGCATAGAATAGCATGCAAAATTGCGGCATGCCCAACTATTTGTAATTTGGGCCGAAAGTTTGAGGACAAAAACGGACAAAATCTGACTAATAACCTTTTTTTTTCTATCTTCACCTAATTTTGGGCAGGAAAACGGACTGATTCTGCGTGGAGAAATTTTTCTTTTGGTCTTCATTATTTTCAAATTTCCTGGCACCCCCTTTGAAAATTCTGTGTACGCTAGTGGTGAGGACAATAGGAGTAGAATAGCTTTGAAGATTTTGATCAAAGATGAAAACTGACTAATAAATTTCTAGCCTTAGGATTATACTTTTTTTTTAATGTTTTTTCTAAACTTATTAAGCACTAATCCCAGTAACAACCAAAGTTTGCAACAATTTGTTATAAGCCATCTCTGAAATAAAATCTGAAAGATCATTAAGACAAAATTGTTACGTTTGAGAGTTAGACATTCTTTGTAGAATGATACGAATAGTGATAAAAAGATTGGTATTTCGATCAGTACAACCATTAATTGTAATTAAAATGTTGGAAACAATTGTCGTGTTTGCTTTTTAGTTCTGAAATCATTTGTGATAATACACTAGAAGGTAAGCCATTTGGGTACTATATAAGATTTTGGAAAATCTTATGACGAGCAATGATCAAATTAATTTAGGTTTTCTTATATAAACGTCACAAAAACTGCAGAATTTTTGAATTTTTGAAAAAAAATTACTCTCCAATATTAGACAACATAATCTTTCACAACGTAAGCAATAAAAAAAAATTATTCGGACGCTAAAACCTATTACAGTACTCCAAATTATCCAAACTATTATTCTAAAAATTAACCAAGAATCCGATTACCAAGTTAGACCAATTTCTTTTTTTTTTCTTGTAATTCAAAAGTCCGCGAAAAATCGTACAAAAAATAGTTTCAAAAAATCAACATTTACTACACTCCGTGCGACACATTTTGAAAGTTTTTTTCGTAAGTTCGAAGTAATATTGCATTTTTATTTACCAAGTTGTATAGAGACAGCGAAAAAATCGTACTTTTTTCGAGAAAAGGCTGTCGTTTGCTCACCTGTCTACCACACGCGGTGAAAGCTTCACACTGCCCACTTTATTGCTAATATTTAGCCGGAAAGCTGAATGTAAATACAAACTTTTTTCAAATTTTGGTTTGACCAGAGCAGTAATCGAACCCAAATCTACTGTATCAGCAGCAGACGCTTATCAACTCGACTAATGATAAAAATGTTGTTATAAAAAATTTTTATAGCAGTGTTGTTATATACAGAATACCATGCTGCACTTTTGATTAGGTTTAGCATTGCCAGATATACCATTATGAGAATGAAACCCATATGAAACCCATAGTACAAGTTTTCCAAGTGAAAACTTTTACTATATTATATTAGACTGCGAATCTTCAGCTTACCAAAAATTACATCAAAATTCAACCAATTTTATTGACATTTGTTGCAGCTATGTTATTTACATTTACATGCAAAATGTAAATGAGAAAAATCAGTGGTTTGATGCTTGTTCTTTTAATCCCTTTGTACAAAAAATACCATATTTTGTAGTATTTAGCGAAAGGAACTACAAGAGTAACAAATATTCAGCTTGCAATTAATCCAGCAACAAACTAATGTTTTAGATATTTTAGCACAATAGAAATAATCTTTTAATTTAATCCGTAATTATCTCGAAGTTACTGAATAAAACTCCAGCTGCGATGCCGCGTCACGGCAATCAAACGCTTATTAACATTGTGGAGATAAAAAGCGAACAGATCGCTTCCGATAGTCCTTGACTTATGTTGAAATTAATTGAACATCAAGGTTGCAAACATAATGACAAAAAGTTTGGACTTTTTGTCAGAAAATTGAGCTTCTAGAGAAGCAAAAATGGATTTTTTATCGTTTGTAGTTCGGGAGTTATTAACGTTTGAGTTTGTTGTGTCGAATCGATCCCCCCTGGGCCATTAATCAAAAAATTTTGCCTGGTCCGAATAGGGTTAAAAGTGAGCTTTGTGTTTTAACAAGTCGTTTTGCCGGACTTTTTTATTCGTTTGGGTATTTATTTATGAGATATTAACCTTTCCAAATCAAAACGCAATTTTAGTTTGTTCTTTGCATTTAGTTTGTTTGCTGTTAGAAATTATAACTATTTGAAGTTTTAAAAAGAGGCAATTAGTCTTTTTTGTAATAATAACAACTAACCAAAACGAAAAAAAAAAGAGAATTAAACAGCGTTTTGCAACATAAAAATACTCAAGAGCGAATACACACAATGAATACGCTTAATGAGTACCAAAATCTGCGTAAGGTAATAGTGAATAATGCGCCACTAATTTGGTAGCAAATAATGCATAGTAGTGGAGGTTTCAAATACAATTATTTACGCCCCAAATATAAGTTGTTTTAGACTGCATTCATTTTGCTTCCATTTTTTTGCATTTGCTTTTGCATGAATATGAATCTAGCTGCACCTTGCATTTGCAAAATGGATTCATACCTTCTGATCCAATTTACTTTTTTTGATTCTCAGATGCACCATACCAAGAATCACCAACCACTTGTATTTGGTTGATTGAAGCACCAGAGACATGTATGGTGACATTCTTATCTAATCCTTTGTCAAAATTTGTATCTTATGGAAAAACTGGTAGGTGTTTTTCGAAAACCATAGATTATTTTTAAACCTGTATTGTATGTATATAGCCTTATCTATGAATTTAATAAGATTTCATTTGAATAAGTTACCTTCCCGACGAGTGGAAAGAAGAACCAGACTTTATGGGGCTTAGTTGGCTGTTTTTAAATTTTGTAGTTTGTGAATAATATTGTTGATATAGCTTTGAGCAATCGCCGAGCAATTTTTGATACCACCGATCTACACAGCTCTAAAGTTAATAGGCATATTTTGTTCCAATTTAATTGGAAAGTAGAGTTTCAATAATCTTCTCGTAGTTATTATGAAATCACTAAGGTATCGGTATAAACTAGATTGTGGTGGAAATTTCAGCAACCTTATACCATTAATTTCTTTTTATATTTATTTTGAAGATAAAAACTATAACGGAAATTTTTCCAAAAATTTTCTAACGTTCAATTTATATGAGCATCTATTTGTATTGAGCACAAAGAAGGTCAGTTGTTACATGATTTGGAGGAGTAAATTATTTTGCAATTAAATTAAATAAACTTTTAAAACATTTATTTTCTGCAAAATGTATACTCAAGCACTGGGAAGTGACGATAAAGGCCTTTAATCAAAAAAAATAAATAAATAATCAAATCAAATCTTTCATTTACTCGCTTTTTTACGTCAAATCGTGTATTGGCGCAGCCCATCTCCGTGTAATTGCACCCGAGCAACTCAGCATTTTTCGAAGAAATGTCGCAGCGGCGGCAAGCCATTGCCAACACTGTGTCTAATTTGACCGGCTCCAGACTTGAACCTCAAACCTCCCGCTCCAGAGACGGAAGTGTTACCACTCGACTCAAAAAGCAATAAGCAATCAAGCATACTTTCGTCACCCAAAGTCACTATGTAAAAAAAGCTGCAATAACATAAATATTGAATATCGTGCAAAAAAAACTAAATACAATTAAGCCCTAAATACTTACTACTTAAGAAATCTGATTTTTTTTTACTTAAAACACCAATCTTAAGTTAATAATACAGCTAGTTGAAACACATGGACAGAAACAACATCGTTGTGTACGAACTGAATTTCAGCAGAGCAATAATAATGGTGTACCAAGAACTGACCATTAATTTTTGCACAATTAATTGGTATAATCACAAAACAACATTTTTTGGTTTAATCTATACCCTTCTTCAAAATTTTCGAATCCTTCTACTTTTCGCGATTGCGTTTAAAGTTTGTCTGGCTCTTCCAATGTTTTTACCAAAAGCTAATTTTAAAAAACTGCATAAAAACTTTGAAAAATAAAAAGTTAAAGAAAAAACTTTACGAAAATAACAAAACGCAAATAAAGAAGAAACTGTTTACAACCAGCAGTCTATATGAAACCAAACCAAATATAATAAACGCGCATATGCGTTTCGCACTGGTTTACATATTTATGAAAAAAGAATTAAAAAATATATAAATCTTTAAACTGCTAGCCTCTTATCTCACAAATGTTAAAGAGTTGTAATCACAAATATTTAGAAGTTACAGCACTTTTCAAGAATCGTTGTATCCTTGTTAGAAGTGGCGGATTAAATGTTTGAACAAGACAAGGAACAAAAGCTTAAGCATATAGCATTGAAGTGTTTAACTATGGTTCAAATAATGATGTCCCAAGCATATATACCGCGAAAATTCATACAGGGCCCAAACAATAATGTCCGAAGCGCATATAGCAAAAAATTTCATACATGGCCCATCCAATGATGTCCCAAGCTGGTACGAACGGCAATGTTTTTATCACCAGGTCTTGCAATATGTTTCAGTTTGCCAAACTGTTTCTCGTTAAAGTTTAATTTTTAAATTTGAAAATATCCAAAGACTTGCCAATCAGAACCGTTTTGTGTTTTTTGCAAGGCAACGATGCGGAGTATTATAGCCAAATTCAATAACGTGCAGGAGAGCTATACCACACTTTCTCAATTCCTTTCTCCTTCTGACTGCTGAGCACTTGATTGTCTGATTTTTAATGGAATTTATTATTATATTGAATAAAGAAAAGTACAGAAAAAACGAAGTAGTCTCAAATACGATGTAAATACCAATTCAGGGCCTTTCTTCCAATTTACAATACTGCTATCTCACAGTCAATAATCAATTTCATAGACAAGGATGGAGAGGAAGGGATCGCAAAACACAATTCACCCAAGTTAAGCAGCTTTTAACACAGTTCACGAAAAACTGACTCTATTTACTTGACTCATTTTTGTCACTACTGAGCTCACAGGCTCCAAGTACGTTTAAAGAATTCCAAGCAGTAATAGCTCGTGGTAGATCGTTTTTGTGTAGCATCCAAAGACCAGAAATTAACAAACAAAGGTTGGCAGCTGCCACTCTTCAGTCGTCTCGAAAAACAAATCATGCACAAAAAGAAACTGTCTAACACAATGATTTTAAAATACGGCCTTTGTAGTTGCGCTAAGTAACAGCTTATTTTTAACAAAGGACAATAATTACTCCGTAATTTATCTTAAACATCGATTAGACCATGACAAATAATCTTTTTGATTTAAGTCACAAGATTACGAAAATCAATAAATAATCAGACACAAATGCACAAACAAAGATTTAAAATTGGGTCTTCAGTCACTAATTGAAAAGCAGGGCAGATTATTTTTAATGATTTTAACTCGAGCATATATAGAATAAAAATTCGCACGGGACCCAAACAATAATGTCACAAGCATATGTGCCGAAAAAAACTCATGCATGGCCCAAACAATGATGTCCCAAGGATATATAGCGAAAAAATTCATCCATGGCCCAATTACTGATCTTCCGTGATTTTGCAAAAAGAAACATTTTTAAAATTTTTTATTTAATTATTGTCAACCTAAAACTATACGTTTTCGTGCTTCGATCAGTAACTTAGGCCATCTTCACGGCTAGCATTTAGAAGCATAAGTTATTTATGTATACAATTTATTATTGCAATATACAGTGCGAATGAGCTATCGTGACGCGTTTCGACCTTGCTCAAGGGTCTCATCAGGCAAAAAAAATAACACATTTAAACATGCAATGGTATAAAACTGCAACTAAAAATTTGGAAGCAAACATCAGCAGCAATTTAGAATCATTAAACTTTCAAACATGCAATGATACAAAACTGCAATTACCAAATTTGGAAATAAAAATTGCATCGATAAACACATCTGCTTTGTCTATGCAAATTTTATAATGACGTAAAACAATTGAAGATGGCCTAAGTTACTGGTCGAAACACGAAAACGTATAGTTTTAGGTTGACAATCATTGAATAAAAATTTTGATGGTACTAAATTGCTGCTAATTTTTAGTTAAGTGTTTATTCACTAAGCAATGTGTCGCACATGCATTTAGATCGTGCTCTCTCTGTCATTTTTATATGAACATGTCATAAGTTGTTTGACGTCATTATAAAATTTGCATAGACAAAGCAGATGTGTTTATCGATGTAATTTTTATTTCCAAATTTGGTAATTGCAGTTTTGTATCATTGCATGTTTGAAAGTTTAATGATTCTAAATTGCTGCTGATGTTTGCTTCCAAATTTTTAGTTGCAGTTTTATACCATTGCATGTTTAAATGTGTTATTTTTTTTGCCTGATGAGACCCTTGAGCAAGGTCGAAACGCGTCACGATAGCTCATTCGCACTGTATATTGCAATAATAAATTGTATACATAAATTACTTATGCTTCTAAATGCTAGCCGTGAAGATGGCCTAAGTTACTGATTGAAGCACGAAAACGTATAGTTTTAGGTTGACAATCATTGAATAAAAATTTTAATGATTCTAAATTGTGGCTAATTTTTAGTTAAGGAAAACTTTTACTTTTTCAATTTTAACTTTCCGTTGTAATCCAACTTTTTTGCGCTTTTTTTGTCGAACTATGCCGTAATAAATAGTATGTTGAAGTTAGACCTGAAATTTTAAGCCTATTTTTATATATTTTGTCATTAGGTAAAATCAGAATGTTCTCTTTTGCCAAATTAAAAAATAACGCGTTTCAGATTAAATAAAACATGCGTTAGTTTACTTCAATTGCCTAGAAATCTTCGACTAACCTAAAATTTAATGGCGTACAATCTTTTCAAATTTAAAACCAGGAAATCATGCCTATTTTAAATAGTGTTGTGCTGCTTAGAAGTTTTTTGGTGTCTAATTAACTGTCCTGTTTAAGTTTAAAGAAGAGTATTACAAAAATTACAGTTGATGATAAATTTCGTTTTACATTTGTTTTGGTTTTTCATTGTACAGTATTTTAGGCGTTTGCAACTATCATGCTCGATAACATGTACTTGTGTTAGTGTAAAAAAGGCGGGCATTTTGTATATTCTCAGTAGTAAAGCAATTCTACCAAAGCGAATGCAGCAGAATAGAAATTATGCAAAGAAAAAACTGCGAAAATTCAGGGAGTGCATTGTGTAAACCAGAGGTTGAATAAGATGAAAACGGAACTCGCAGTTGTTTCAAAATATGCATCTTCTTTGCTTGAATATCTGCAAATTTTCTTACAGCTTCTTTCCAATGCATTTATAGAGTTAAAAACTTTAAAAAAAGTCTTACTCCACAAAACCGTCGACTGTTTTAGGTGGTATAATGTATATTTTGCGATCCCTATTTGATTGTTCTTGTTGGGACTTCACGCGCGCCCGCGTAGAAATTGTATACTCGGCCATTTTGATAGTCGGCCAATTCGAGATCTTTGACACTACGTCTGTCAGAAAACCCTTCTAATGTTGTACTATAGTTTAGTGAACTCGCATATACTTTATGAGACCTTAGTATGGGGTTCAACAAACCATTCAATTTTGCAGCTATTGCAAGTCCTTCAAAATTAAATTATAAGAATTACAGTATTTTCAATGTCAGCAAAAATGAACATCTAAAAAACAACATATTGTATCATAAATTAAAACTGTTAAAAGTCAAGGATAAGTATCATTTAATTTCTTCCAACACAATAAACTTGTGGCAAAATTTAGAAGTGGCAAAATTTATGAATCTCTTCCGACACAATAATCTTCAAAATCTATGCAATCAATATTTCACATCCACTAAAATAGTACATAACTACAACACAAGATGCACTATAGTTACAACAATTTTTATTTACATGCTATAAACTCGAATGCTGCCAAAAACGCATTGCAATTTAGTGGTGCCCAAATTTAGAATAGTTTGCAACCAAATTAAAAAGATCTTTCTTTTCCTAAATTTAAAGAAGCAGTTAAAGCCGATCTAATCTTAAAGTACAAATAGAATTAGGCATGATTTATTCTAATTTTGGATATAAATTCTTCGCATTAAACAAATTTGGAAAGAGTGTTGCTTGTACAAAATTTTAATATGATTTTGGATAATGTCAAAACAACATTTAATCCTCCCTTAAAAATGGGCAATCTTGAAAAGAGCTGTTTTAGATTTTCAGGCTTATGTGCAGCACTCTTGAGAAAATTAAGTTGGAATAAAGAAATGGAGGTTGTTTGCATTTACATAGTTTAATGACTTATTATTATTACGGGCATTGTTGCACATTAATAGATCCAAGTCCGCATAAGTCACACAAAATACGTCTGCTAAATCTATATTAGAATAGTTTGAACCAATTTAAAACGCAACAAGATTTAGTATCTCTTTGCATTATTATTTTTGTATACTGTAATATCATTAATGATTTAGTACAAATAAGTGGACCAATTGTATAATTTGAATTGTTACGGGCTGTTCATTCTCAAATTAAAAAATACTTGCAATTCATGTTTAATACCATTTTGTGCTAGCTCTTTTCGGATTTGAAATAATATTTTAGTGTATCAGAAACATTCTAGACTAAATTTAGTTTAGAAATTAGTAAGAAAAATATTTGGCCTAAAATCCTTACTATATCAGAATAAATGTCTGTTTTTCTGTTGTTGATCATTATCCAACTTAACTCGGGTAAGTTTTTTGCAATTTAAAACTATAGGTTAATCATTGTACTGTACAGCTAACTACACAAAAATTTTGCGTTTGATTAATATGTTTTTTTGCAATACAACAGCAATATCAAAATACCAAAAAGTACTTAACAATGTTAAAAAAACTATTACAAAAAAGTTTACGGAGGTAGCGAATGATTGAATGTGCTATATGTTTAAACATTGGGCTTGCGTCAAAAGCAATGCAGTAAAATTTTGAAAACTTAGTTGAAAATTATAACACGTACCGAAATAACCATAGCAAACAGAATCTCAAAAATGATTCTATCGCTTTGATTTGACTCTCTTATATTTCAAGTATATTGCCGAAGCTCATCAGGTGTGTCTTTTGGTTCGTTGTTTTTTCTTGCTTTTCTTTTTCGTCATGTTGATGTTAACTTGAGAGCTTTGTGCCTTGTTTCTTGTATTTACAAACGGATAGCCTAGATTGTTTTTTGATTATATGGGTGTAATTGATTAAGTGAGCTTTGGTCTTTCGCTACAACCACGGTGTGGGACTTTGGTATGCACTTTATACAGCATATACTGGAATATATTGCAACTGACAATGTTTACTTAAATTTTTTATGCTGAAATAAACAAGCTGTATATCTATTTCATCAAAGTCCACTTTCTACATAAGAGTAACTTTCCAAAACACAAGGGGAGAATGCACAAGCGAATGTTTTGATCACATCTTCCACTTTCATTCATACAAAACAAAACAAATTCAATTGCTTGGAGAACTATTCATAAACTACTACTTTATTCCGAGTTTGTGGCAATTTACTGCAAAACCATTGTTTTAACGTTTGAAGTTGATGGGATTTATTGCAAATTCCTGTTCATTTTTTCTGGTTTGATAAAGTAATTAAGAGATCTAATCCAATTCCAGATCCAGCATACTTTTGCTTTTGCTGCAAATAGTGTGACATCTACTGCAAATAATATACTGGTATTGTGTAGCGCCGTTTTGTTGTTGTTTTTATTTTATTTATTTACTTTGTGTGGTTTCAAACCCGGTTTCATTATTTCTGTTAATTTACATTTGGAAGCCACGACTCGTTGCAAATGTTGAAATCTGTTATCTGTTAAATCCGTTAAATCGTTGCAAATGTTGAAATCTGTAAAATCCGGTTGCCGTAAAGATGCTTTTGTTTCTTTTTATATGACGTAAGTTGCAAATTTTCGCGTTGACCTAATTAAGTGTAAATTGTAAACTTTGCAAGCTGAAGCCTTGCGATGTCAAAATCACTATTCAGTTGAGTATCTGCAGTAAGCAGCGACAATTTTTGTTTCTAATTTAAAAAGGGTTGAGTCAGCAAAGAGCCTTTGTTTGAAATTTGAGATATAGCTGCCTTTGCAGCTCGTATTGAAGACAGCTGATCTTCCATTTAAAATTACTTCAAGTGCCAATTGCCTTGGTTCCCAATTTGATAGTTCGCTGACTCAATCTTAACAAATATTATTTTCTAAATTCCCCCCTCTTTTGTGAGCATAAATGCAAGTGAGTTTGACATCGGCCAGGCTTCAGTTTGAATTCAACATTTGATTTGATTGTATTTGGAATTCGCCGTCTGCATTTAAAAATTCATCAGTAAGTACAAGTATTATTTTGTTAAATTGTTTGTTAATTGTAAAAATAGATTCTAAATTTAAATAAGCAAACGAGATAAACGAGTTGTGTGCTAAAAGTCATATTTTGTTTTCGTTGAAGTATTAATTCCAATTTGTTTGTTTTTGGTTCAAATTTAAGCTCTAATTTATTCCGTAAAATATTTCATGTGTTTTTTTTTGTTTTTTTTTGAGTGTTTAAATGTTTATTTTTTCTTAGAAACCGCTTCCAATTTTCGCTTTCCGTTTTCGCTCCGCTTACTAGTACACAACAAATAAAAGAAGAAATTCCGAACAAGAACAGCGTGTTACGAATTCGAAAGGCAGACGGTGGACAACTGAATCCGTAACAAAGTTTTGATGAATCTAATATTCTTATAACAATCAACTAGAATTTCAAGCTTATCAATATTGCAACTACAAAGCAACTTCGGATAAACGGTAGGACTGAATCTTTATATTTTTCTCAACAAGCGCCCAGAGCAGTTGAAGACGATTGGCTACTTTACGGTCACGTTAGCATACGTGAATCTATTTGGACTGTGGAAGAGAACTACATCAGGCTAAATCCGTTCTCGAGATTGTATTTATTAGTTAAAGGTCTTGCTGTTTGGATTGGTTTTTTATATTTACAAGTGTTGTCGTTTTGCGATTGTGTAGGCTTAGACAAATGGCTGAATTCGTATCTAACTCTGGCAAGTGTGAAAATGAAACCCCAAGTCAAGACTTTGAATTTAGGACTGATAGCGTTGCTAAAGCCATCGATCAGCTTAAGCACACCTTAAATCAAAATTATCTAAGGGCTGAAAAATTAATGGCATTGCGTCGACCCAACACCGACGAACTAAACGATGTTTGGTTGGAAATTGACCAAAATTATAAGGAATTAATTGAAACGATGACGATCGCTAAGGTTGACTTTAAAGTTGTTGCTACGGCCTCTAAAAATAAAAGCGAATTTGAATTGCGTAAAAATGAGTTTCTCCAGTTCAATTCTGCCACCTCATCCAGTGAGACTCCCTGCTTTTCGCTTCCTCCAGGGTTTAATTTACAATCTGATTGTGAAGTCGCTAGCGTTCATTCATCACTAAGCGCTAAAAGTACCAAAACCTTTAAGTCAAATAAATCTTCTCGCTCGACGGCCTCGACCATAAGTCTTAAATGTCTTAATGCCGAAATTGAGTTGCAAACCGCACAGTTAGAAGCGGAACAATTAAATGAGCGTCTAAAAGAGCAAACTGCTAAAGCCGATCTTGAGACGAAATTGCGTGTTGAAATGCGAGAACTTGATGCACAAGCCCAAGTACGTGAGGCAAAAAGAAAAATTGAACTAGCTAAGAAAAAACGTGAGGTTTTAGACGAGTTTAGTGAGAGCTGCTCTGTAAAATCTAGCCAAAATGTTTTGTCTAGGCACTGTAAGGTTTCTTCTGAACCCTTTCTTTCATTGACGAACAGCAAAAAGGTAAGTATCGGTCAATATTACCCCGGAGGCTTACCCGAAGGGGGTGTTAGTAGCTCTTCTGTTTCTGTTCCTACTATGGTCTCATCCAATATACCTAAGGTAAGTATTGGTCGAATTGTAGAACGACCTCAGTCGGTCGAAAATCCAACTAGTACCTCACTTTCTGCTTCAGCCAAGGCTTATGAACCTACGGTAAGTATGGGTCGCAATTGTCCACTAAATCGACCGCGGGTGGCCGAGTATCCAGTCTCCTCTGCCCTACCTCTTTCCGTTACTCAAGTTCCATCTTACAAGCACACAATGTCTGATGCAAGACAATACGTACAGAATCCGCAGTGGGCGCCGGAACCAAGATCACTTCCAGAAGTCACTCAGATGACGTCCTACCAGCCCCTCTATCAGCATCAGATGACGACTTCGTTCGAACAACAAACCAGTCAGGTAAGTGGCCCGGTCAACTCTACTGCCAATCAATTTGCTTCTCGCTGTTTACCCTCTAATTCTTTGAGAGGTGATATTCTAGCAACGGCAAATAGTTATGGCAGCCCTCGGATCAGTTCCCAAATCTACGGCAATTCAGCCGTAGTTGAGAGCTTGCATCCAACTCTCGATTCTCAGAGAAATGTCTGTGATTCTCCCCCTTTACCTGCCGATAATTTAACTTTTATGCCCGGTCAAAGAACCATGTGCTTGCCAGGTCGGGTCAATTATGACAGCATGTTCCTGCCGCGACCGGAGTTTCCCAAATTTTCCGGAGACCCACTGCAATACCGGACGTTTATTACTAATTTCGAAACTCATGTCGAGTCGCGGATCAAAGACCCAAAAATGCTGTTCTGCCTTCTTACTCAACATTGTGTTGACGCGGTGAGAGAGCGGATTCAACATTTGGAGGGAAAGGGAGAGCAGTGTTACAATCTTGCTAAGCAAAGGTTAACGAAGGAATACGGTTCTCCTTGGATCGTTTCTGACGTCTGTGAGCAAAAACTTAAAAAATTTTCCTCTATCAAATCTGGCGATGCTAAACAAATTAAGCAATTTGCCGAACTCCTTGAAAAATCTTATAATATACTGGTTGACATTAATAACTTTGGAAGTTTAAATTCTCTCGACTCGCTGACTGCTTTAGTCACCAAATTGCCTTACGAATTACGGCGTCGTTGGGTGGAAAAGGCAGTTCATATTGAAAATTCAACGGGAATTCTAGCTAAATTTGAACATTTTGTCCACTTTGTTCAAAACGAGTCTGATAAACTGAACTCGCTTTTCGGTTTACGAAATTTATCAGTTAAAGTTAACAAACCAGGGTTTAAAGTAAAGGCTTCTTCTTATAGCGTCTCGAGTAATAAACCTACTCCTAAAAAGGATACAAAATCCTTCCTTAAAACCGGAGTGTGTTGGTTTTGCAATGACACCTCACACAAGTTATTGGAATGTAAGACATTTCTAAGTAAGTCTGTCAAAGACCGTACTTCCTTTGTTAAGAGTCGCAAACTTTGTCTTAAATGTTTGAGTGCAAGACATCGAACCCCAGAATGCACGAAGGAAAGGACTTGCAACGTTGAAGGGTGTAAAGGCGCTTACCATCATACTTTATTGCACTATCCGAGAGAGATCAAACAAAAGGAAACGTCGTTACGAGATACCAGTTCCGAAACTTCATCAGCTGAAGGTTCCTCGGAAAAGGCGTCTTCGTACTCTATCCTGAATCAGCAACCACACTCTGATTCTGACGTTTATTTGTGTGTTGTTCCCGTGTTCATTAGGAATGGGAACAAGGAATATTGTACCTATGCCTTTTTGGACCAAGGGTCTTCACATACCTTTTGCGATGACCATCTGATCGAAGTTTTGCAAGTTGACGGTTCACAAAGCAAGATTAGTTTGCAAACGCTTAACGGTCTGACTAAAGATCAACCGACTAAAGTGTGTGAACTGGTAGTGTCGGATTTAGATAAACAGTCATCTTTTGTACTGCCAAGCGTACACTCAGTTGAAACCATTCCTGTAAAACCGAACGCTTTAAAGGGTAAATCCGTAGCAGAGATGCCTCATCTTCGTGATATCAGTTTCAGGGAACTTCGTGGCGCAAAGGTTTCTCTCTTGATCGGGGCAGATGTACCCGAGATTTTTTGCATTAAGAGCTTCAGGAAAGGTCCTCGTGGCACACCTGTGGCTATAGAGACTCCTCTTGGATGGTCTCTTCTCGGCTCTTCTTTGTCGCCGTCCTTCAGCACAAATTGTAACGTGAACTTCATCCGTAAACGTGATGAAAGTGTCGAACAACTGGTACAAGACATGTGGGAAGCCGATTTCCAGAAGGGAACTGGTGTTCTAGATGTACCAAACTCTAGCGAAGATCGAGAGGCCTTGCATAAACTGACATCATCCATCAAAGCCACTGATGATGGGCACTACCAGCTTCCATTGCTTTGGAAGCAAGAGAAGATTTCGCTGCCTAACAATTTAAACATGGCGAAACAACGACTTTCTTCTTTAAAGGCAAGGCTGTCTAAGGACCGAACTTTAAAGGACAAGTACACAGAAGTTATCAATTCGTACTTGTCAAAAGGGTATGCCAAGCAAGTGGACTGTGATGCACAGAACGAGCAGTCGAAAATTGCCTGGTACTTGCCTCACCACCCAGTAATCAATCCACACAAATCTAAGATTAGAGTGGTGTTCGATTGCGCCGCGAAATATCGTGGTATTTCACTGAATGACCAACTAGTTAGAGGTCCTGATCTCATGAATAGCTTGATCGGCGTCTTGATCAGATTCAGGAAGGAACATATTGTAATGGCTGCTGACGTCGAACAAATGTTCCACCAAGTGAAAGTAAATCCTGAACATACGGACGCTCTACGTTTTTTGTGGTGGCCTGATGGTGACTTGCAAAGAGAACCATTGCCACACCAGATGACTGTGCATATTTTTGGGGCTAAGTCATCCCCTTGTTGCGCGAACTTCAGCTTGAGACAAACGGTCGTCGAATTCGGCCATTTATACGAACCGTTGATATCAAAGATTATCTACAGTAGTTTCTACGTAGACGATTGTTTGGTGTCCTTGCCCACTGTTCATGAGGCAATTTTAGCACAGCAAGGCTTACGCGAACTCTTAGCTAAGCGTGGTTTTCGTCTTAGAAAATGGATAACAAACAGTGATGAAGTCTTGCAGAGCATCCCTGAGTCCGAGCGCGCTGAAGGTTCCCATGGGCATTCCTTAGAAGATTCGGCAAGCGAGAGACTTCTTGGAATGCTGTGGAGATTAAGGGATGATGTATTTGCTTTCACAGTGGAAATGCCTCAGAAATCTTTGACTCGAAGAGGAATGCTATCCGCGTTAGCCAGTTTGTTTGATCCTTTGGGATTTGTGTCACCTGTGATCTTAGAAGGAAGAATGATGTTACGTAACTTGTGCAAAAGAAAGGCAGGTTGGGACGAGGAGGTTACTTCCTCGGAAGCTGAGCGATGGCTACAATGGATTAACAGCCTACCTGCTTTAAATGACTTGAACATTCCTCGCTGCTTTAATTCGGCTGGCTTTGGAAACTTAAGGTCAATCGAAATTCATAATTTCTCAGACGCATCTTTGTTTGCCTACGGAGCTTGCGCGTATTTGCGACTCGTGGACTGCAATGGTTCTTGCGATTGTTCATTAGTCATTGGTAAGGCACGTCTAGCACCTAATAAAGCGGTGTCTATACCACGACTTGAATTAACGGCTGCAGTTTTGGCGGTGAGATTAAACAATATTGTGGTAAAGGAGATGGATCTTGCTTCTCCTTGTGAATCTCACTTTTGGACGGACTCCACTGCAGTGCTCCACTGTATTCACAATAAAGACAAACGTTTTCCCACCTTTGTCGCAAACAGGCTGGCCGTTATTGAAAAGGACAGCGACGAATCTTTATGGCACTATGTACCATCAAAGCTTAACCCCGCAGATATGGCGTCGAGAGGTATTCCTGCAGAAGACTCTGCAAAACTGCGAGCTTGGTTGAGAGGTCCAGAGTTCTTATTAGACTGGAACGCAAAAACTCATTGGGAAGAGCCAGCAACTTTAAAAAACGTACCTCCCGAATTTTACCAGTACGTAAACAGGAAAATTTTACGTGCCTAAAGGTTAAAAATGAGATTGCCTTTGATCGTTTTTCGACTTTGTATAAACTGAAACGAGTCATTGCTTTAGTTTTAAGATATAAGACTATTCTCTTATGTCGCATTCGTAAACAAACGGCGACATTCACAAAAAATGTTTCAGTTGAAGAGCTGCAGAGTGCCGAAACTGCTATAATTGTTTATTTGCAACGTCAACATTTTCCGATGTTATTTAATTTTCCTGATGACAAAGTATCAACTAAGTCCTTACCACGTTATTTACAAAAGCTTTGCCCTAATATAATTGATGGAGTTGCTCGCGTTGGCGGACGCTTGAGTCGGGCACTCGTTGACTTTGAGATGAAGCATCCAGTTATCTTGCCTCAACACTCTCATTTTACTGAATTGTTGATACGACAAATTCATAAGGAGATCGGACACTCGGGTGCTAGTCACACTTGGGCGGCACTTCGCCGCAGGTATTGGATCATCAAAGGCGGAACTGAAGTACGCAAGTGCATTGGGAAGTGCATATTGTGTAGAAAAAGGAACGCATCTGTCAGCAAGCAGTTAATGGCAGACCTTCCGAATTGCAGACTGCAGTTCGATCAGCCACCTTTTTCCAGCACAGGCGTGGATTATTTCGGTCCAATACTGGTAAAGCAGAGACGTTCCATCGTTAAGCGTTACGGATGCGTCTTCACGTGTCTCACAATGCGTGGAGTGCATATTGAGATTGCAAATTCGCTCGATACCGACTCGTTCATTAACGCTTTAAGGAGGTTTATTGCTCGACGAGGCAGACCCAAGGAAATCTTCAGCGACAATGGAACGAACTTTGTTGGAGCTAACAGGGTCTTGCGTGATTCTCTGCAAGCCTTTAACCAAGATAGGATCCACAGTCACTGCTCACAACAGAACATTGAATGGAACTTCAATCCACCTACAGCGAGCCACTTTGGAGGAGCATGGGAGAGGATGATTCGCTCTATTCGCAGGATACTGGGAGGACTTCTTGGAAACCAAACTTTGAATGACGAAAACTGTCTGACCCTAATGGCCGAAGTTGAGTCAATTCTTAATTCGAGACCACTAGTTCCGATTTCTTTCACTGATTTAGAGCAAGAACCTCTGACACCAAATCATCTGCTTCTTTTACGTGAAAGTCCAAACTTGCCTCCAGGCATTTTCTCCAAAGATTCTTGCTATTCCCGTAGACGCTGGGCTCAGGTTCAATACCTCGCCAATCAGTTTTGGCAACGTTGGATTAAGGAATTCTTACCTAATCTTCATCATAGGCAGAAATGGTTTGATGTGAAGAGAAACTTAAAGGTAGACGATATTGTGCTTTTAGTTGAGGATTCGCAGCAACGCTCAAAATGGTTAATGGGGAGGGTTTTAAAAACTTTTCCTGATAAACGAGGTTTGGTACGCACGGTGTTGGTTAAGACGCACACAAATGTGTTCAAACGCCCCATTGCCAAATTGTGCCCCATATTAACTGCTGATTAGTGGAACTTTCTATGATGTTTGTTGGCAATTAGTAGACAGCGCTCAATTATTCATCATTGTAAATGTACCAAGAGCACATTTAAGAGGGGAGTGTAGCGCTGTTTTGTTGTTGTTTTTATTTTATTTATTTACTTTGTGTGGTTTCAAACCCGGTTTCATTATTTCTGTTAATTTACATTTGGAAGCCACGACTCGTTGCAAATGTTGAAATCTGTTATCTGTTAAATCCGTTAAATCGTTGCAAATGTTGAAATCTGTAAAATCCGGTTGCCGTAAAGATGCTTTTGTTTCTTTTTATATGACGTAAGTTGCAAATTTTCGCGTTGACCTAATTAAGTGTAAATTGTAAACTTTGCAAGCTGAAGCCTTGCGATGTCAAAATCACTATTCAGTTGAGTATCTGCAGTAAGCAGCGACAATTTTTGTTTCTAATTTAAAAAGGGTTGAGTCAGCAAAGAGCCTTTGTTTGAAATTTGAGATATAGCTGCCTTTGCAGCTCGTATTGAAGACAGCTGATCTTCCATTTAAAATTACTTCAAGTGCCAATTGCCTTGGTTCCCAATTTGATAGTTCGCTGACTCAATCTTAACAAATATTATTTTCTAAATTCCCCCCTCTTTTGTGAGCATAAATGCAAGTGAGTTTGACATCGGCCAGGCTTCAGTTTGAATTCAACATTTGATTTGATTGTATTTGGAATTCGCCGTCTGCATTTAAAAATTCATCAGTAAGTACAAGTATTATTTTGTTAAATTGTTTGTTAATTGTAAAAATAGATTCTAAATTTAAATAAGCAAACGAGATAAACGAGTTGTGTGCTAAAAGTCATATTTTGTTTTCGTTGAAGTATTAATTCCAATTTGTTTGTTTTTGGTTCAAATTTAAGCTCTAATTTATTCCGTAAAATATTTCATGTGTTTTTTTTTGTTTTTTTTTGAGTGTTTAAATGTTTATTTTTTCTTAGAAACCGCTTCCAATTTTCGCTTTCCGTTTTCGCTCCGCTTACTAGTACACAACAAATAAAAGAAGAAATTCCGAACAAGAACAGCGTGTTACGAATTCGAAAGGCAGACGGTGGACAACTGAATCCGTAACATATTGGGTAATGGTACCTGCATAAGGACTAAAGTTTTGATTGAATCCAATTGCATAAAGCTTCAGTTTTAGACGAAACACTCCAAAATATAGCGTGGATAATAATTAATGCTATAGTTTTTTTGACTTTTTTATTTGTTGAAACTTATATTTCTCCTGTATGATTTTGTTTTTGATGTTATGTCGCTTTTTTATTTTTGGTTTTTCATGCTCAATGAGCATGTTTGGTCGTTTACTATTAACAAAAGGATGAAAACGAATAATTTTGAATGACATACTTAAAATCTTTAGCCAGCTTGACTGTACGAAAAAAGCGCTGTGGCATAACAGTTTTCTTGAAGGAAGAATAATAATTAGCGCATTTGCTACTCAAATCTTTGAAATTATCGAACATAAATATGAAACCTTATTGATTAAGGAATGAGAAATAGTCGGTCATTAGCTAGCGTACCACTTGCATGACATCTTATTTGAACACCCAGTGTATTTGTCCTTGATAGACGCGAATGAGCAACAGCATAAAAACTACATTGCAATCATTAAGATTGATTTTTGTTAATTGACCAATGTTATGATATTTAGGTCGAATTGCCCAAGCTCAAATTTTCAAAAAATTGATGACAATTCCCAATTTGCCCGATAATACAATAGCGACCAACTACGCAGAACTGCAAGTGCTCTCAGTGTTTGAAAGATCAGGTTATAATTTTTGCAGATGGACTTTTAATGGTCAAATTACACAAACAATTGAAATAATATCACATGAGAATGTTTGTGAGGACCAAGATAATATTCCTAATTTTCCTTTGAAATGTTTTACATCAGAAGGAATTATCAACACCTCTTTGGTTTTATCGTTTCCACTTGAAAGTGATTTTGACATTCAAACTGAGTGCGCTTATTCAGTGATTGATGCTTATGTCCCACAAGCAGCAGGTCATTTCAATATTGCTAGTAAGTACTATAGCAAATTAGTAGTTTAGTTTGTTCTTAAGCTAATAATAAATTTTTTTTTTCTAAACTGAAGTAAAATGCTTATGATATAAAAACTGTACATTGCACAAGGGTGAATTTACGCAGTATCCGTTTTTTGCCTGCTTTTGTCCGTTTTTGTACTGTTTTTCTTCTCCATGAAAAAGTATGTGTTTCTTTGTCTGCATTTTTGTATCTCCATATTTGGATTAACCAGACTGTCACATTCTTCACAAAAAAGTTTTTCGAATTTTTTTTGCAAAGGGGTACAGCTTTATTTTGAAATATCGCTCTCACCGTTTATACGCATGAATTTTTTAAACAAATTGTTTTTTTTAATTTGTAATAGTCTGCTTAGTGCGATTATATGGACTTATACAAATGCGGACGAAAAAGCGCATACTTTTTCTTCGAGAAGCAATAACGTACAAAAACGTATAAAAACTGACGAAAAACGCATATTGCAAAAATCCGTCCGAAAGCGACAAAAATCGGGCTTTTTTGATATGTAATTGTAATTACATTTTATTCACTAAGTTGACTTGGTCAGAAGACATCGAAGGGAACTTTTGGTCTTCGATTTTTTGATTTTCGGCTTTTTTGATATGTAATTGAAATTACATTTTATTTACTAAGTTGACTTGGTCAGAAGACATCGAAGGGAACTTTCGGTCTTCGATTCAAGCTGCCACCTGCCCATTAGAGTGGCCCTTTTTGTAGTCAAAATTTTAAGTGGGAGGAAATTGTGCGGGCGCCCCATAAATGGGTTTCACTTGATGTAAAAACATTTACTGCAAAATATTTTTAATTTTAACGAAAATTTAGGTATGTTTGATTCAAACGAAGTTTTACAAAAAAGAGCTCAATTGATACATTTTGTACTGTACTGAATTAACTGCCAATACGAAACTTCGGAACAATTACCAAGCGTTCTAAAAGAGCAACCCAATGAATGTTTCTAGTATTTAGACACTATTTTGCCTTCGTCTGAGCCTCAGCAAGGGCAGTTTTAGCTATCTGAGGCAGTTTTTTCGATGTTTAGCCCCTACTTGCAGAATGGATTGTGTCTGTTCCTCGGATTTCGTTCGCAACCCATTATATTCTTGCTTAAGGGCAATACCCCTCTCTGCTGTATCGTTTGTTACACGATGTTTTGCAACACTTTTCCGAGCTGCAACGAATGACGGTAGATTGGGCCATAATTTAGGATCTTCTTCTAGGAAGTTAGTTGAAATACCCAACATGTCAAAAAACTTGTTTGTGTTTTTTATGAGGAAGTCTGAAATTTTCTTTGTTTTTATTTCTTGATCGGACAGGTTCACTTGCTTGAATGGAAGTTCTGATCCTGGTTTAACCAATGTTTGCACCATTTTTCTCTTGTCTTCTAAAGAAAGAAAATCATCAAAAAATGAAAATACTATAGCTTCTTCAGATAGGTACCAAAAGTGCCGTTTCAATTTCTTCAGCGCAGCAAGTCATACTAGGTGTACAGATGACAACAGTTCCCGAGCTAGCTGGAGATCATTTCTTGGAGCTGATATTCTACGACGAGAAGAAAACGAGCTTTTAACATAGAAATTAATTGCAAAGACACAAATATCTTTGAGACCCTTGAGCTCACGGTTAGTGAGGTGAAACCCACAGTTCCGAAAGATTAACATCTTCATGGTGTAAAGAAGACGAGACATAAAAAGTGCTCGGTGCATAGCTCCAGGTTTCATAACTCTTATCCCTTTCGGTGATTTCTCTCTAAACAGATAATAGTGATTTCAAGCAATTCTTGGTAATCATCTCAGGGATGGTTGATTTTTAGCTGTTCAATGGCATAAGCTAGAACCCTCAGCTGAGTTTAAACATCCAATTTAGACGATACAGCTTTGTCCTGGACCTTAGGAATATGATCGCAATGCTTAGTGTTGGGCTAGAACTGCTTAAATCTCTTAAATAACTGTATTTCTGGTAATCATGAAGGTCCAAAACAAGATGAAAACACTTCCTAAAGTATAATCTCATGAATGTGATGGCGACATGCCAGATACAGAGTATCATGGCCAAGCTTCGCTTTGAGAAGTGTGCAAGCGCCGTTATGGTCCAGCGTTGACCGATGCGATATCAAAGCTAAAGGCGTTAATGTTACCATTTAAATTTCATTCATTGGTAGTCTGAATAATAGCATCGCTTATAGCCTGTTCTATTCCAGTTGTCAATTGAAGTACAGCTAGAAGCTGATCAACACCATCGAGGCCCAGGCAAAGACACAGGCGCAAGTGTTCTTCAAAAATAAAAAGGTTTTCAAACATTTTTTCCAAGCGATCTCAAAAAAAAAAGTCTTCACAATTTTTCCGCGAGGTTTCTAGCGTTTACAAGAAAAATTTTAACGAATCAAAAAATAGGGCTGTCCTCGGCCGAGGACACGGTTATTTTCTAGGACTTGAGGTCTCGAAGTCAAGGACTTGATCTTCGAGGCCAAGACCAAGGACTTCAAAATGTGTCCTCGAGGACATCATTGAGGTCAAAGACGTCTACGAGTACTCCACCTCTGCTGTGCACAGCTGCACAACAAAGTTAAGATTAAATTTGAATAAGCTTTCACAATGAAATTGCTTTTTAGCAAAATGGAAAACGTTCTGTGAAAATTTGTTAGATCTTCTGATTCTGGATTTTGCTGATCTTTTTGACTAGTTTCTTTCTTCCTTGAAAGTTGAGCAAAACATGTGTAGTAACACGTGACAAGTTAAGCAAAGCACGTGATATCACAGACCTTGCTTGGTGAAATCACGATTCACGAAGTACGATTTGGCTGTGCTTGGGTTTGGCATGTGGCTGTCTAGTATTTATCACAAGGAATGCATGCTTATGGTCAGGAATACATAAAAAATTCATTTTCATAATCTATGGCAAGAATTTGAGGGCTTTGAGCATACCTTGAAAATTATTTGTTTGCAAAAATAGTTTCAGATATTTTATTTCTTTGCAGATGGAAACTTTTTAATGGGCGCCCACAGTAAAATTCAAAAGTTTAAAAATAAGGGCCACCCTTCTGCCCACCTGCCTATTATCACTGCTTTCATATTTATGAGTTCAAATATGTAACAGCGCATTTACACCACGCAAAACTGATTTTGAAAAAATGTCGAAGTGATGTATTACAAATGTCAAAGTAGCATTACCTTGTCAGGTTTTTTTTGGCTTGGGCTATTTCTGAAGACTAAAACCATTACCCTATTTTATGTTTAGGGGGACAAAGTGAAACCTCTTGTTTTTCTTTTTTCGTGATAAATTCCATAAAATATTTTTTGGTACTTTAAAGTAACATTATTTTTAGTCAAACGGATTAAAAAAAATCACGAATTAAAAAATAAAGATCTGTAATTCCAAATAAAAAGTTTTTTAATCAGCATTCATTATCAGTGAAAGTATAAAAAAAAGATGTAATTTTCGAGATAGATTATTAACGCCGAAGAAACACTACCAACACTGCCACCATGATTTTAAGGTCAATGGAATTTGTTTCATATGCAGTTTGGCAATATAAACAATTTGTAGATATCGAGCAAGTAAATTTATTTTGTGGCATGACGAACAATCTTAACATTATGAAGTTAACATTTAAGATTGTCCATAAGTTTTGATTTAGTCTACTTTTTTACGAAGCCAACGTAAAGTAGTGCTTTTTATTTTTTATAACTTTTAGTCGCACAGATGGGCCAATAGCAATTAACACTGGTCTAATGACGTTTTTGCCTCGATGCAATTTTTTTCCTGCAAAACTATAAAAGACTTGGTTATACCGGTATATTTGCGTTGCTAGGGAAGACATCTTTGTAATAAATTGCACAAAGTTACTGTAGTTCAATTATTAATTATTTTAAACAGAGAATCTAGCAGAATTTTTGTAGAAAGAAGATCAAAATAATGGGTTTTCGATAAACTTACACTACGGTTGCTTGATTATAAAAAGAATACAAAAGCAGTTCATTGTGTTTTCTGAGAAAATCTTTAGAAATCAATTAAGAATATTTAGCAAAAATGAGAATGCTTTTTTAAATTTTTTTGAAAAAGTGTAGTGACGAAAAAGGTTTAGATATTATAAGCCATTCTATTCACTATTTTTTTAATTTTTAACCACCACCACAGTGACAGATAGCTTAAGGAGTCTGGAAAAAAGGAGCGACCAAACGTAAGACGTTAAAAAAACACAAGACAATAAAGACAATACAAGCGAATTATTTAGAACGGTTGCTGTACCTTTTATATCGAAACACTGTAAATATATTACGTTCGGGCACACAAAGTACTGTACAGTGCACATACTGTACTATGGAATCAACCGCTTAGATTGTTAATTGAATAATAAAGAAACTATACACCTGTGCGGTACCTCCTATGATGCATGCATTGCTGGAGAAAAAAGTCCGCTTAATGCTTGTCTTTTGGCCTTTTTCTTCCGCACTTATCATCGGTAAGTCGATGATAACTTATTGTTAAGTCTCTTTTGTACAAATGCTATCTGCAAATTTGTTATGGTTAAAGGTGAAGGGATTTAAACAATAAATTTTATTTTACTGTAAAAACTATTTCACGTTAATTATTACACTGTTTAGATTATTTTTGCCGAAGATTACGTCTAATATAATTTTTGAGAAAGTTTTGAGACTGCAAAAAGTTTAAGTTATTCATTCGCTCTTCGTAGCATGCAAACAGTGATGCAAATCTTTTTCAATGCATCAATTTGCATTCTTAACCATAATTGTCCTGGGAATTTTGAAATTCGCTCGATGCTACAGTAACATGTAAGCATTGCGCAGTAAGTAGGCTATCAGTTTTACTCTGATTAATTATGTTGGTTTCAATTAAAATTATGTAATCACAAATATTTCATATATTTCGGTAAAACTCAAAACGTTCAAAACTCTGATGCCACCAATAAAATGTCGAATCTGCCTGACAATGTTTTGGCTACCAACTATTCTGGATTGCAGTTTAATTAAATGTTTAAAGGTTCAGAATACGATAGTTTATCGATGGGTATTAAAAAATAGTAAGTACAATATCTTGATTAAAAAGCAGAAAGTACTGTACAATTCTGTTTTTAATGAATTAAAATATACCGGAAGTCATTATCACTTCGTTTGCCTTTGTAACGATTGAAATTCTGATGTTTAGGTCGACATGGAAGAATGAGCAAAGCATTGTCAGCTCAATTAACGCTAAACGTCTGATTGGACTGAACTATAATTTTAGCGTTTATGTTCAATGTGCTGTAGAAATCATTTATAGTTTTCTAAACGTGGTTTTAAATGAATTTGACATTAAATAGTGAGTAAAACAGCAAGTGATTTATATCAATCAATTAACGCATATATTTGCTTGGTTGTACTATAATATAAATAAACTAGAAAACGAAATAAATAAATTTAAACTATGGATAACGTTATCACATGCCATTGTCACTAAAATAATCAGAATATCGAAACTCAATTTCATCAAGCTAGCAATCTCAGCATGCAGCACAACAACATGTACTGCAGAAGCAGAGATGGAAGTCGGGTCGGGTTTTTCGGGTAGGGTCGGGCCGGGTTTTGGCCGGGTTTCGGGCCTAACTTTTCAAAGAGAAATCGGGCTCAGTCGGGCTCAATCGAGGGCACACTAGCAAATAATTTTTTTTCATTCGGACATATTTCTCAAAACTAGATTTTTCTGCGCCGAACGGCCGAATTGACTCTGCGTGAATCTATCACTTCATACTTGTTTGGTGATGTGATTAGTAAATCTCTTGCGCGTGAGAAATTCGACGTTTGATTGTGATTGCTAGAAATGGCTAGCGCTCAGTCGGAACGCGACTTTTCCTCCTGCGGACTGACAATATCAGAAAGGCGGACATTGCTATCTCTAGAAACTGTGGAGGCAATAGAACTACTGAATTCTGCTTACAATTGATTGATTTATTTGTGTGTTTTTGTTTTATTTCTTTCTAAACAATAAAACTGGTTTGCAGCACATTAACATCCAAATATCTAGCATAGCCTACTTAATGAACAGAAAAAATTACTGTTGGGCCGAATCGGGCTTCCTTATGAGGCCTCGGTTTCGGGTTGGGTTCGGGCTTACTTCTTCGGGTTCGGGTAGGCTTCGGGCTGAACTAACTCAGCCCGATTCCATCTCTGTGCAGAAGCATTAAATTACCCAATATTATCAGAAGTTACATAATAAGTGAGCATGACCGTTAACAAGTTATTGAAATTGAAGTTAAGGTTGGTTACTCCACTGGCTTTCATAACGATAACAATCTTGAAGGCAGCAGTTAAAAGCATCTGGAATATTAACTGCTACAAGCAGTTCTAGTACAAAGGTAAAAAAAAAAACGAAAACAAAAATCAAAAAGTAAAATCAATAAATAGCAATAGCAGTTGCAGTGTTTTGCCTCTCTAGCTTCAGTACTATTAGTATTCCAGACCAAGCCTTCAATGACAAAACCATTTTACACCGAAATTGGCTACTGTTATGGATGGCATAATAATCAAAGGAGTGCGTGCGCAGAAACTCAAACTGGTGTCTTTTAAAATATTGCGTCAACTAATATCAATGTTTGTGATGTGTAAGTACAGTTTTAGCTGAGAAAATTGATTAATTTTAATGGCTCTTAAAGTTAAACCTTAAAAAAACAAGGTATTAAATGAAGTACTGTTTGCAGAATGAATAGAAACCATTTCAATTCACGTTATTTTGTTCCTCACCAAAATTACAATACAACAGTTTACAATAACATCCTCAATAATTAATTTACGACCGGAGACTACAAAGGAATCCAAAGGAAAACTTCAAGTCATATCGCCATCAAATGAGTTATCAATTATTCAAAAAAATGAGCAGTAAATAGTCACACTAATAAAAAAAAGTGTCTAAGTCTTTTTTTGAGTTTTGAGAAAAACGAAAAAAACTTTCTCATTTTGTAGTGAAATGACTTATCGTAACCAAAATTTGGCAAAAATACACCAAAATGATTATAGCAACAATAATCTATATGATTTGTTTGAAAACATCCCACTCGATGGCAAAGTGACTTAAGCAAAAAAAAAATATTAATTTTATCTTGACTAGCATCGCTGTTATTCAGAGGTGGAGTTGTCGACGACGTCCTCGAGAACAAATTTTGAAGTCCTTGGCCTTGGCCTCGAAGGTAAACTCCTTGACCTTGGCCACCAAGCCTACAAGTCATCAAAAATGCCCTGTTTGCGGTCGAGGACAACACTATTTTTGATTTGTAAAAAATGGGCCAAGGCCATGAATTTTTTTTTCTTCTGTCTTGGAGAACGCGCTAGAGACCTCGTGGTAAATTTATGAACACTTTTTTTTATTTTGGAAAACTCTTGCGCGTTGTGTCTTTGGTTTTTGGCCTTTACCTCGAGCATTTCTGCCATTCGCCTAGAGAGGGTCGTTGAGAGGGAAATCTCGGAAAAAAAGCTATTTTAATGCTATTGGATCACATTTCGCACGTGTTCAAAGCCATTTCAACGAACTAGATTTTGAACATTTGAAAGCCAGTTGAAAAAATTAAAGGGTTTTATCCTCCTTTCACACACAATTTAAGTCCAAAACACGCTTAAAATCTTGCATTTACGGATTAAATTTTGTAAGCGATTGGCTCAGGTAGGGGAATTCAAGGTACACTGCCTCATGCAATATTTCAGCAGTAGATAATAATCCACTCGAAGATTTTCTTTAGAGATTTTTGTTTTTTCATAAAAACAATCAGTTGTAGAAGTACATTTACGAGTAAATGTGTTACTGAATTTTGGGACCCACACCCCCTCAATTCAAATTCAATAATTTGTTCAATGAGCATTTTCGCTTGCTAATTTTTTTTTCAAAAGTATTTTGTCGCATAACAACAAACAAGATGGAAGTAGATTGTTATTTAAAAATGGCACAATAGATGGTTACGCCTACTAACCACGCCATTGCTCTGCCTGGATTTATTCTGCGTGGGGCCGTTGGCACTTCAGAGATTTTCACAACTTTTTCTGCCTAATTTAGGTGAATATCAAAAAATGTCTCTCCTTCTGAGCGCGAAGCCCCTGGCACTGTGCCATATTACGTTACATCTGGCCCTAGTTATTGCATTACGTCCATAAAAAGGGTAGATGAGGGACTGAGATAGCAAATTTTAGGACAAAAATTTTCAATTTCTCCCGAGTTATACATTTAAATTGGTTGTTAAAAATTGAATTGAGGGGGGCCCGGGAGTCGAGGCCCTGGTCATCAATATTATTTACAACTGCAAAAAAGAAAGCGTTGTACGCCAAAGAGTGCTAAAAGAAACTGAAACCGAAGAAACAATAGGCTTTTTTGCCACATTTTTGGCATAGATACAATTTCAATTGGGGCGGGATCCCCGGACCTCCGGGCTACGCCTATGGCCTGGTGCCCAGGCCCTCTCAATTCAAATTTAATAACTTGCTAAATGAGCATTTTCCCAGCTTAGTTTTTTCAAAGGTATTTTGTCGTGTATAAACTGGCAATGTGGAGGTGAATGGTTATTGAAAAATGGTACGATAGAATGATGGTTACGCTCACTAAACATGTTATATCTCGGGCCGGATCTACATTGCGCAAGCCCTTGGCAATTTGGAGATTTTTGCGACATCTTCCTGCCTTTAAATTGCCTTTACCTATATATTATATAGGTAAAGGCCAAAAAAAAAAGTTTCCCCATCTAAGCACGGAGCCCTTGGCACTCTGTCTTATGGTAAATCCGGCCCTGGTTATTGCATTACGTTCATAAAAAGGTTAGATGAGGGTCTGAGGTAGCAACTTTAAGGACAAAAACCTTTAGCTCCACCCGGGTTGTACATTTAAATTGATTGATAAAAATTGAATTGAGAGAGCGCGGCCCTCCTGGCCGTCAATATTTTTCTTACTTACTGTTGTACGCGAAAAATGCTAAAAGAAACTGAAGAAACAATAAGATTTTTTGTCGCATTTCTTTCATTGTTGTCGTTTCAATCGGAGTGACCCGGGTCCCCTGGCCCCATTCTGGCTACGTTTATGCTTTTGACTCGTAGTATATAAAGTACTGCAACTAAGTTACTTTTACTTTCTAAAAGTAACTTAGCTACAGTTACACTTACTCGGGGAAAAGGTAACAACGTTACTGTACAGCTACTGTTTTGAAAAAGTATCTAGTTACCGTCACAAATATGGTTACAGTTACTTTGATTAACAAAATTTTGACCCTAATAGAGCAAGTGCTTACTGCTTAGGATGGTCTTTTTTTTATCGATATTTGTGCATTGCGGCTTGTGGATTTCGCAACGCTTGATTGAGCAGTGATGGTGTAGTGGTAAGAGCGGTGGTATAGTGGTAAGAGCGTCCGCCTTACAGTCGGTAGACCAGGGTTCATTCCCTTGTCAAGCCATATCAAAATACTTTAAAAATTGGTATTCACAGCTTCCCTGGTTAACGTTCAGCATTAAAGGGACAATGTGAAGATTTAGCCTTGGTGTGGTTGACATAGGTGGCAGCGACTCGAAAACCGTATGGTTATTTCGCTATCTGCTGGCCAAGGGTACTTGGCGAATAAATCAGTGAAACTGAGACTGATGTAATCGCGTGATGACGACCAGGTGTGTGTGCATCTAGCAATCGGCTTGCGCAGCGCATGCAGTTAATATAATTATTAAATGTAGTACGGCATGAGTGTGCTATCACTAAGAAAAAGTAACTGTAATTAGTAACTTTTACAAGTATAATTTTGTAACCAGGTACCGATTTCGTCACAGTTGAAAAAAGTAACTAAGTTATCGTTACAGTTACTCAAAAAATGACTAGTTGCAGTAACTAGTTACCAAAGTAAATAGTTACTGCCCTTCTCTGGTCGAGCAACTGTGCTGTTTTCAAAAAAATATTTTCTGTTTTCAAAAAAAATTGTTCTTTTTTCTTACAGCTTGTGTGGTTTTTGGATGCCTAAGCCAGCATCGACTGACATAGGCTAATCATAGATTTGCCAAAGTCAACATCAAATGGCATAGGCTAATTATGAAATTGCTCAAGTCCGTCTGCAGACTTAGACATTTTTAATATAACAACATAAAGCGCCCTCTAGTGGTGATTTTTGAAATCTGAAAAGTTTGCAAGATGCGCCTTTCCACGCTGATCATTTTGGTATGAATAACTCATTTTGCTCAAAAATCGATTTAGACATTTATTTTATAAGGCTGACGAAATGAAAAAGTGATTTTTACTAAATTGTGAGCAAAGAATTTGTATAATTAAGAATTTGTATAATTAAGAAGTCATAGACAGTGGCGTTACCAGAAAGAGCTAAGGGGTTTTCAACCTTTCCCTCCTTTTAGCCAAGTAACTTGAAAAATTTATCTAAAGTATTCAAGCGTTTATTTTGGACTTCACCTGTAAGTAAGGGAGGGCTGAAGAGGTTGTGCAATTTAAATTTTTTCAAATGATTTCCAAATTTTAGCTATTTAGTTCTTTAAAAAGGCTCAAAAAATGTGAAAAATATGATCCAAATAGAGTTAAAATGGATTTGTTTTTTGAAAAATCACATAACTTGCCAGCTACTTGGGGATTTGCCTCCCCCAGGCCTTCATCTGAGATACACTTGAGTCGGACAAATTTGCTCTCGCCGCCGTCAGAATTCCGTTTAGTTCCGCCCTCCTCCTACCCCTTATCAAATTCCTGATTGCATGCCTGGTCATAGATCATTGAGTGGATATTGCTTGAAGGATGGTTTAAAAATTGATTAACATCTGATATCCGTAGTTAATGCAATTCCTAAATTTTACATCTTAATAGAGAAAAAAATTTTCTAGTTGAGAAGTTTTAGAAAACGGATTTGCAATTGAAAGGAGTAAGCTGTTTAAGTCAAATAAGAACGTGAATAACGAGATTTTTGAAAGTACCGATCTTTTTTTTTGTGTTTATGTATTTTTGTCAATCCTGGATACAATTTTGCTTGTTTGAGAATTTTGTTCCCGTATAGTCGGCAACTGTGTTGACCAACACATAAAATACTATTTTTTACCTATATTTTTGAAAAGCTTATTAAATACAATACTTTTGAAATTCACAAGTTTTTCCAATTTTCCAGTTGTTGTTTGGAAAAAAATATGGTATTCCCAACAAAACGGTAATAAATTATATCTAATGTTGTAAAGTTGGGTTTGACGCTAATAATATTTCTATTTGGAGTCACCAAACAGTTGACTTTATAGTTTAAATTTAAATGTGAAAAGAGGTTAGCAAAGTTTTTATAAAAAATTCTGGCTTGGTTTATTATGAAGTTCCAACAAGCTTGATTGATTTTAAATTTAGATTTTTTTACTTGTGTTATACAAATACACATCGATGCAATTTGTTGGAATATGGTAATGAAAGTTGGTAAAGTGATGACCATTCTGTTCTCAACAAAATGAAACTAAATAAGGTCTTCATGGCGTGTTTCGGTAAAACTCTGGGCACTAAAATGGAAAACTGTCTCGACTTGGTTTTCGAACAAACTTTACGTACTGTAAAGCAAATATTTTGATCGCGGCAATGAGGTTTTCTTAACAAAAAAAAAATTCTGTTTCAAGTCAGAACTGCACAAAATTCTATTTGTATTAAACGTACTTTTAAATTGAATGGACGAGGATGAAATCTGTTCAAAATTAACAAACAATTTAAGAGCAATTTTACGCTCAGCGCAAGAAAAAATTTGAGAATTTTATCATTTTTAGTGCTGTTTTTCGGCCAAAAAAACTTGCATTAGCACATTTTTTAAGTTCTTTGGTTCAACTATACAAATCACAGTAAAAGGTTAAAAGCACAGCAGTCACAGACAGTTGTGCTTTTTTTTTCTTTTACTGCGATTTTTATAGTAGTATTTTGCTTTGATTTTACTATTGTATATCATCAAGCACTGCTTCAGAAGATTGACTATCAACAATTTTCTATATTTTTGTTTCAAAAAGTGATAAAGTAAGTAGACTAGAGGAAGCGTAATTGTATTTTTGTAGAAGAGCATCAAACTTTTGCTGGAAACGCTATATTCTTAGCAATGGAGCGTAAAAAAGCTCCAATCGTTTTTTAAGCAAGTTGATAATGCATGCCAATTTTTTCACAACTCTTCAACTATCACAAAAACTTACAAGAGTTAAACTAAGGAATTTCAAGTTGGAGAATTTTTTTTCCAAACGGATCTCCAGCATTTAAGAGGTTAAGGCACCTGGGCTTCAAGGGGCATCCAAGTAAAGTTTTTCTCTATAGACCTAGTCTAAAATGCATTTTCAGCAAACTTGAACTTTCGATGTATTCCCGTTTTCAAAATATAACAGTTCAAAGTTAACAATTTTCCTTTTACTTTAATGTTGCCATTTTGGCAGTATTGTGGCAGAAGATTAACTTTTAAAAACTTGGCTTAAATTTACTTGAAGCAGCTACTTTACAATTCTGACCCTTTACTTTGTATTGACAACAACACTGCCGAAAACTCTTATTAAAAATTAAAAACATGCAGTAACTTTTTCAAATTTTGTTTCCAGGTGGCACCTCAAGCAAAACTTTTAAGGGAAAAACCATTCTAAGGGGAAGTCTAAATTATCATATCTGGGAGACGAAAGCAGGGATATCTAGAACATCGGGATTGCTAACTCAATTTGGCTACTGACAACTGGAGGGTTGCGTCAATTTTTTCAAATAGACGTTTATTACACATTACATACGCTGTATATGGGTTCTTGACAACATATATGGCATTAATAGTTATCCCTACTAAAACTACTGGGCTTAGTGAGAGAGTATGCAGAGTACAGGTTCGATTCCCGAGGTAGTCAAATAACTGGCGCCACCTTTCCAAGAAAAATTAAGGCATTGCAGCCAGGCTAGTGACTAGCCATCAACTGTCAAGTTGGTAGATCATTGAGATGTTGTTCACTGGTTCGGTACTTGCACTGGGCATATTGCTGTATTGACCTTGGGAAAGACACTCCTCGCTAATTTCCGTCAGAGCCGTACAATCTACCCGTCGAGGTGGCCTAATCTGAAAGAACATTTGCAAACAGAACCGAAAATAGTAAACAAACTCGGTACAGTTGATTTCAAAGTGTACCAAGCAATAACATAAATACATATTGCTTTATAAACATATAGCTGACAACAAGCTTAAAAGTAGTCGCTACTGCATGCACATTGTTACTTCTAGTTCAGTCAATAAGCTTTCGAATATGTTTTAGCTACACATTTTAAAAGTCATTTTTTGGATTTTTCTTAAACATTTTCCCTGGGGGTCTTTTATAGTAGGGCGGCTGCTGAGTTTCTTCAACTGGTTCTTTGCGAAGCGATTAAAACCATACGAACAATGAACTTACTGTTTGTGTGGTCTGAGCTGCATTTGATATCGGTAAGATCACAGAATGTGCTTGCATTTGCAACTGCAGTAGAAGCGTTCGTAAATACAGCCCGTGGATTTTTCAATGTCAACAGCCTTTTCATATTTTTAGCATTCGATGCCAGAGCACTGAAAAATTGCATCGCAAATGCCGTAGTTGCAAAGCAAAACGCACTGGCTCTACAAGCCCGCCACGGTTTGCCATTTTGTATTGTATTAAAAAACAAAATAAATACATACAATTATCTACAAAAAAGAAAGAAAATAGGTTCTCCACGAAGGGACCGTTTAAGGGTCTTCGAGTCAAGTGGCAACCTAAACAGAATCCGTTCATCACCAGCATGCGACAGACTTTCATTACAGTATGTGTCAAAAAGAAAAGGACAAAAAAAACAAAAAAACATCAAGCTTTCTACGAAATCATTTGTATTGTAGATTACGATTGGGAAAATTTCACTTTAGAATAAATTTTTGAAACATGCGTGCACTTATTGTTTTTTTTTTAAACAGCAAAACTAACGGAAGATTAATAAGTATCCAAAGTAGAAGGTTTAAGTTTTTTGAAAAAAAGATTTAAGGAACAATTTTTGATTGCATTTGGTATTTTATTCCACACTTTTACTCCTGTAAACTTTATGGAATGTTGAAGCTTGTTTGTTTTAAACCGGGGTAAATAGTAAGTGTCGGAGGAGCAGCTTCTAATGTTAAGTGTATGGATATCAGAGGTCAATGTAAAGTATTGGCTAAGATTATAAGGCACATTGTTTGATCGATACTTGAACATTAAAGCAACCATTTCATAAGTGAACAAGTCGTCTAAAGTCAATATAACTTGCTTTTTAAACAGAGGAAGAACTTTTTCACGTGGATTTGATTTAGTTATAATTTTGATGATTCTATTTTGTAATTTACTAATCTTGGAGGTGTACGTTTTATAAGTACTGTACCAGATGATCAAACCGTATGTTATATGGGAATGAAATAATGCAAAATATAGCAGAAGAAGTGCTCTATCAGGAACATAGTATTTGATTTTAGATATTATTTCAATTGAACGGGAAAGTTTTGATTGTAGATAAGCGATATGGGGACCAAAAGTTAGTTTATTATTAAGATAAATACCTAAATATTTTACAGACTCACCTTGAGAAATTTGACAAGAGTCAATGGTTATTTCGAGATTTGGAACTTGTTGTCGTGTTTTTGGAGGTATTATTAACGCTTTGGATTTTAAGGCATTCTGAATGAATTTATTAGCATTTAGCCAGTTATTAACTCTTAGGTAACTCTGAGTTTATTAAATATTCCAAATTGGATACAGTATCTGCATTAACGCAGATGCATGTGTCATCAGCAAATAAACGAGGATTAGTAAGAATACTGTTTTCTAAATCATTTATACAAATTAAAAATAGCAGAGGTCCAAGCGTTGATCCTTGTTGTACCCCATTATTGATATTAAGAGGTGTGGAGCAATAGTTATTGATTGTAACACTTTGTTTCCAGTTAGTTAGATAGGATGATAATAAATTGTGCGCAACACCTCGGATCCCGTAATGATTAAGTTTACTGAGTAAAATATTATGATTGACAGTGTCAAAAACCCTTTTTAAGATCAAGAAATATTAGTCCAGTATAGTGATTATTACCCATGTTTTCGTAAGCTGTAGTGACTATGTCCGTGATAGCATGATGGTATTAAATCCAGGTCTAAAGCCATATTGATTTGGTGATAAAACTTTATGCTTATCAAAAAAAGAAAATTGTCTTTTATAAATACATTTTTCAAACATTTTTGAAAAACTTGACAAGATTAAGATAGGGCTATAATTATACATCAGTAGCTTATCCTCAGTTTTAAAGACAAGAATGATTTTGGCCTCTTTCCTGCTATCAGGGAAAAGTCCCAACTCAAACGAAAGGTTAATAAAATAGGAGAGGGTTGGAGCGATTACAACAGCAGCGGTTTTTAAAAGAAAAAATGGTATATTATCAAGACCAGACGACTTTCCTGTTTTTAAACCAGCTAGAGCGTTATAAACTTCACTCGGGAAAGTGGGTTCCATAAATAATGATTCTTGTACTCGTTTTTGTAGGAAATTTTTGTGATGAACAAAAGAGTGACTAATGGAATTGGAGATACTGGTGTTCATTAAATTGTCCGCAATGTTGCAGAAATAATTGAAGCACGTTTTAGCAAAAGTTGATAAGTCGCATTTCGCTGTTTTGAGAAAATCGCGTTTAAAGTTTTAAACTTTCATTTGGCTCCAAAGTCAAGTGCAACATAATAAGCTATTTATCACCAAAAAATAATTGAAAATCAACATAACTTTTTACTCAAGCAAAACATTTTTAGTCAGTAACTTTAAAAATATGAAAAACTCATTTTTTAAAAAATGTCACTTATCAACTTTTGCCAAAACATGCTTCAATTATTGAAGTTTTCTGCAATTTGAGAAGTAGAATCTAGAACTTTATCATTTACTTGAATTCGAGTTGGTGAGTATTTCGATTTAGTTTTGGTTAGTAGTGAATTTATCACTTCCCAGGTTTTGCGTGGATTTGATTTGTTTTGATCAAACTGTTGCAAAAGAAAACGTTTCCTTGCAGCAAATTTTTTTTGTTGAGCTAATTGGCAAATTTTCTGTAAAGAAGACGAGACTCGTTATTGCCGTTAAGAAAATGCGTCTTAAACATTTTTGGTTCTTTACGAATAAAATTTAAGATGTCGTTCGTTATCCAGGGCCTCTTGTTCAATCTTTGGTTTTTCTGAGAAATTGATTTATTCGGACAATGCTTGTTTATGACATTCTTAATAATTTGGATAAAAATTTGAAAAATTTCTTTAAACCTGTAATAATTAATTTCTTTCGTAGCTAAATTCGAATTAAATTCAAATAAAGAATCCTCCAGATCAGAAATAAAGTTATCTTGACGAAAATTAGTTAAATCACGAACCATTTGTTTCATGCCAATTTTTTCACATTTTCCAGACGAAGGGGCAAAAACAGTGCAGAAAACAGGATAATGATCGCTTAAATCGTATTGTATAATCCCAGGTAAAATACGATAATGAACGTCATTGGTAAGTATATGGTCTAATATAGTACTAGTTGTTTCAGTAACTCTGGTTGGTTTGGTTATCAAAAGTAGAAGTTCATAGCTTTAAATCATATTTAAATAGTTACTAGCAGTTGAGGTTCTATTGGTGTCAGAGATATCGATATTTAAATCGCCAAGAACAAAGAGTTTAATGTTAGAAGTTAAAAATTGGGCTAGAGAATCATTAAAAGCTTCTATGAAATTAGCACAATTACTTGAAGGATGTCTGTATATAGATCCAACCAAATATTGGGAATGATTGGTACGATCCCCAAATTTCAACCATAGATCTTCACATCCAGTAATTCCAATTAACTGTTTCGAAGTATTGTGAACTATAAAATGCTTCGAAATGTAAATAGCTACTCCATCTGCGTTTGTGGGCGAGTTAGAAAAATAAAATTCGTAATTAGGAATCGATAAGTTGCGTAAAGGTAAAGATTTGAGCTTTGTTTCACTTACACAAATTAAGTCAGGCAATTTTTCAAAAGTTTGCAAGAAATCTAAAAAAGATTCAAAATTTTTTTGCAAGGATCTGATGTTAACATGTAACAAAAAAAGCTGATTTTTAAGATTTCGGAAACATTGAGAATCTGTATCAAAATAATTGCACTGACATAAATTCTTAGAAACAGTATGTAGAAAATTATCATTAATTTCAAACTGATTATCATTTAGGTAAACCGCTTGACTGGAAGACAAAAAATAATTCAGATTTTGAGTATCCACAAAAGAGCACAAATTACTCATTGAAAAGTTAAATTTGGAAATGGTATCAAAAAAGAAAAAAAAGAAAAAAAAACTTTCTTGAGAAGATGAGGCAACAAAAACAAAACATTTCAGCAATGAGCAGCAGTCAGCTGCTTAAGAATAACTTACGTAACAAGCCATAAACTATTAATAATAATTATTAATAATCTATAAATTGACTTTTTACGATAAATTTTTTATCGTGAAAAGTCAATTTATACAGTCAATAAAGATGTCAGACTTGTCTTGGATTAATCTTCTAACAGTTAATCATAACTGAAAAATAGTATTCAGAACAAAAAGGACATTTCTACCGATACTTTTGGAGTACAATAAGTGGAAAATTAGCTTATACAGTAGTTCTTGTCACAAATTCCGTCATCTAATTTATCACAATTCAATTGAAAACTCATCAACACGCAGGATCATATCCATCAACACAGCTCTATCGCGAGCATGCATCATTAATATATAATTTTTGGCACGTTAAACTTAATACATTTAAGTTAATTTGGATTTATAAATTCCAAGAAGTTATTCTCAAATATCATATTCAATTTAGCAATTGATCCAATCATTAATTCCAACTTTTACCCCAAATATTACTAATCCGCGATTATGCATTTGACCCATAGTGAACTAAATAAAATTTAAACTGTAGAAATGGAAAAAATATGAGTAATTAATCAGCAAAAACTTTATCAAACAAAATCGAACGACGACGATTGTGCAGTCATTATCGTGAATCGGAATGAGTGATTTTAACTATTCAAATGGTGGGATTTTAGTATCTTCAACGAACAAACAGTATTCGCCATCAACTGCTTTCCACTTCGTAGATTTATTTTCCTCTCTTGCTTTTTTAAACTTGGACATTAAAGACTTCTTATGATTCTGAAATTCTTTCGGCAGATGCTCGCTGATAAATATTAATAAATTAGAAGTTGCAAGTTCGCCTCGCTTCTGGTTGTAAGCTTTAAGTTTAGGCAATGAATTCATTATTTTCTCTTTTTCAAAAACGTTTGGTAGTTTAATGATTATAGGGCGAGTAACTTGCTTGCCTCTAAATGATATTGGGTGCCTGGGAAGTCTGTGAACATCAACTAGATGTATTTCGGCTAGGTCTATTTGAAGCGCCTCAAGCAGAAAATTATCAATAATGGCTTTCGATTGCTCTTTAGTTTCCCATGCCTTGTTATCTTCAAACCCGTAGATAAGTAAGTTTAAACATTTATTGTAAAGATCAATCATGAGATGTTGTTTCCTACCTTGGTCGAAAATATAATCCATTCTCTCAGCCAGTTTGTCGAATTCTTTTTTCGAAATTTTACTGTCAAGAGCTTCAGTAAAGGTTTTATTTTCAAGCTTTTGCTTTTCCTCAAAATCATCAAATCTTTCATTCATTCTGTCAAAATTGGTCTCAATATTATCCATTCTTTTGCTAAATATTTCTAGCTTAGACTCAACAGTATTCAGTCTTGTGTTGATTGAATCCAAAAATGTCAAAATCTTGTCAAGCTTTGCTTCTACCATTTTGTACCTTCAAACTGCAGTAATGTTGATAAGATTTGTAAACAAAACGCAC
The DNA here is from genome assembly GCA_963965965.1 of Trididemnum nubilum. Taxonomy (NCBI): domain Eukaryota; kingdom Metazoa; phylum Chordata; class Ascidiacea; order Aplousobranchia; family Didemnidae; genus Trididemnum; species Trididemnum nubilum. The sequence continues at coordinate 12,130,657 of OZ014469.1, forward strand.
AGCGACTGCTGCTCTTTGCTACAAGTTAACTGCTACAAAAAACGTCCGTATGCCAGCTTGCTTTTGAACAGCTTTTGATGCTCTTCGAATAGATTTTCAGTAACTTCCGAAGAGGTATTGCTTGAAATCAATAATTTCTTGCAAGGCGTGCATTTTCTTTGGTTGCCAATTCTCCGGGCAGTGTAACCGCTCACATAGTATCGTATTGCAACATCTGCCTGGAAAATGTCCTCCAAAGTCACATTGGAAAGAATTATCTCCAGCCAATTGTAGTCCTCTTCCATATCAATATGATTTGAGAGCTCATTGTACAGTTCACACTGTTGAATCGTTGTTAAAAAGGCATCTTGCTGCAGCAGACTTAAGCAGCGGATCTTTTTTCTGAATGCAGTAGATGTTTCACGGAGATTAAGAAATTACCACCATGACTGTGACGGTACCATCCGAAGCGTCCTTCTAAAGAATCAGACGTCAGCTTTCCACTTAAGAAGTACTGAAAACCATGTCTTTCGAGCAAGTGTTTAGCCAACTCGGGTATTGCTGTCATAGACTGAATGTAGGCCATAAAAGTTTCTGCGGTAAACCCTGCCTTTTCGGATTGCTTTTACCCGCAAAATATTAGGATGGCTTCTAACTATTTCAAACCAGGGTGGTCATGCTGCATGTGTTGAATTGGCATGTACATTTCCTCTTTCTATCTTTGATCTAAAGCCAAAATATAATTACTCAGTAAGGGGGTTTACAACACATTTTACACTATTTATATCATTCGTCGCCACATGCTAGCATGGAATTGTACGCTAGTTACTGCACCACGATGAATGTTTTCCGTAAATACAGCAATCACATTCATGATTAGATAGTAGACACCATCGAACTTACTGCACACTTTGGCAATACCAATCTTCAAGTACATAAGCATCTCTACCCTGCTATTATCCTTACGTAGCTGAAAACTAGACATACCTTTGTAAGGTGCTTTAACTGATAAAATTTTCCATATGGTGGAGATAAAATCGAGGTAACGAGCAGTTTCAGAAAACTCAGGATGACCCTCCGAATAAAACTTGAAGCACGAACACTTGATTCATGAAAAACTCCTATAAAATTGAACATTTGACGTAGACAAATACTTTTAATTTACGAAAAAGCAAACCTATAACTGTGGCTACCTTTAGTCTCGGTCGCATTACCTCATCTAGGAAAACTAGTAGTGAAACAACACCAATGCTTGTGCTGTAATTAAAATTTCAATATGTTTTGTATAGTTTGTCTTAATTCTAATTAAAAGGACATAGATGTTGTCGCAGTAATATTATGAACAAGAGAGTATATCAGCAGACACTTATCTTTCATCAAATAAACTAATGCATATCAATTGAAAAATCTTGTACCGTAGTCTATAGTCATCGTGCTATAGCAGCTGTTTTGCTGTTACTGTACTGGTAACCTGACAGCCAGATATATTGCAAAACTTTCAACTTACCAAGGACATATTGAAGTGATGTTTGGGCAATGCTACTTGGGTTGAGGGATATTTTTTTCAATGCATGGGCAACTTTTAGGGGTTTTACTTCTTCTATGTGATAAAGGTGCTTCAAATAGGCAAACTGAGCAATGCATTTGTTGGCAAGGATGTACTCGTGACAAAGTGTTGGTGAGAGCATCAGTCGCTTATTCATAAACTGTTGTACAAATTCTTAAAGCAATGCGTGAAGTCAAATGTGAAAAGAGACGCTCTCCTGGGATAAATGGATGCTCTATACCGGGGGATAGCTCACCATGGCAGAGATCCACAAAAAGCTTCCTAAAATATAAAAAAGGTCAAATTGCATACCAGCTACTTAACACAGCTGTTAGCATTACTTCTCTTGTACAGTATTAGTATTGAAGTTTGTGGTTGTAGTCATGTCATTTCAAGTTAAATCCATCTGCATTAACTCGGTTTGTTCAGCTCATTTATTGGATGAGAAAATTTAGCAAAGCTTACCACATACTTGCCATTGAAAACTGTCACCTATGAAAATATAAACTCACAACACCCAAATGAGTTTTACTGCTTAAGTTAGTAGGGAAGATATCCTTCTTTCATGAAATTGAATAGCAACATCCACAACAGTTTACATACACCCATAGGTGGGCAAGTTAATGCATAACGTTAGCTACGTTAACCACTAGTCCGTTAACAAACTTCACACCTCCGCTAACGTTAATCCGTGATTTTTAGCTTTAATTAACGAAAGTTAATAAAGTCCGTTAATTCGTTAACATTTTACATGTAATTTACATTTCTTTTTATTCACTCGCTTTTAGAACACGTATTGACGCTGTTGAGCAGATTGTAAGGGAATATTTATTGCTATGATGGTCTATTTGTGTTTTGGAAGCTACATTTTACAGTCTAATATAATTTCAAGATAGAAAGAAGTTCAAATGCTCTAACGAAACTGCGATCGGAAAATCTTTGGAAATTGCGAACAGCGAAAATCAAGAGACCTCTGAGGCTGCAGCTTGTTATTTGTCACAAAAACGAGCTCCTTTCTTCGATTTCTTCTATAAAACTCGTGCTAATACGCAACAAGTGCTACCAGTGCAAACTGGTTTGTACAGGAACGATGAATGAATGATGCAAGATATTAACGATAAAAACCGTAACGGAAGTTAACAGAACTTAACGGAAGTTAATTTAGTCCGTCAACAAGAAAAAACTTTTTAACGGATTAACGAGTTCAAGAAAAAGTTAGCTTCGTTATTAACGGATTAAGGATTAACGGACTTGTGCCCACCAATGCATACACCATATAGAAAAGTGACTACTCCACTCACACTACTGGAGTATTCTTGAAATCCGATGTTAATGTTGGCAATACTTCCTTCATTATGCTATGTCGAGGCACAACGAAGAAATATGCGCCTAATACACTTCGTTGCAGACAATTTCTATTTCATACTTATATTGTATGAACAGTAAAAACTAAACAACGAAAACATCTTACAGGTTGCATATGTGGTAGTCGGTTTTTACAGCAAGAACATCAAAACAATCTTTTATTCTTTCCATCACTCCATATTCTCATTCGGTTGTCCATCAAGTGTGCATGCTGTTACGTAATGTACCAGAAGCGATATCACCAATGCAATGCAATGCAATGCAAGTGCTTGCAGTGAAATCAGATGACCAATCACCAGCAGATTTGCAAAAAGGACAGCAAATTCAAAACTCTGTAGTGGTCTTTATAATGCTGGCTAAATGCAGTTAAGGATTGTAAGAAGATTTTGGTAGTAGAGCAGAAGAAATAAACATTTGCACTTCAAGCTTGTCGGTAATAATAATTGTACCAAGAAGTTTTGTTGAATCCAATGGCTGGTTAGAACTTTTGATATAATGGTAAAAAATGCTGCTACCTTCTTCCACATACACAAAACCGCTTGGTAAAGATTCAGATTTTATCATTTCTTTCAACTCCCGAGAAATTTTTTAGTTTCTCTTTCAAATAGTAGCTCGCGTGTTTATTGATTTGACTGTTTTCATCAATCAGTATAGCTGAGGATGTGCTTGATGTTGTGGGTTGGGGTGCAGGTGAATTTGAAGACAAATATTGAGGCAACAAAGGAAAAATATGAGGGACCGCAGTTGGCTTCAAGCGAATTTGCTTCAGACTTTGGCTTGAACTAGCCTGTTTGTGTGATTCTCTGTGATCACTTGACCTAGTTTTAAAATTAACTTCAGTGAAATGATGAGCACATACTCATGGTTTTGTATAAGGGTCCAGTTTTTGCGAGGAATTGCTTTAATTCATTTTTGCCTCAATACTGGTACTGCATATCTTTTTGTGGAAATCTGAATAATGCAACTGGTTGTGATTTCTTGCTAGATTTATAACTAAATTTACATTCAGGAACACAACAAGACAGTATATCATCCAATAAGAAAATAAATATCAAATTCTAAAAATTTACGGCAAAATATCAGTCAAAATTTTACAATAATGTGTATAGCATTACTCCACTTCAGACTAACCAATAGGAAATACCGGTCGACCACTGGCTACCGGTATGTGTCTACCTAGGAGTAGTGATGTAAATACAAAAAACGAAGCTTGTTTTAAAAAAAAAAACGTTTTTTTTGCTTTTTTTTTGGTTTCAAAAAAATTGGTTTCAAAAAAACATTGTTTTTTTTGTTTTTAATTGTTATTTTTAAATAATATCACATTGTTGTTTTGTAACACCCTTTAGCGAGCCGGTCCTGAAAACCGTGAAAATCTTTAACTGGTTAAAAGCTTGAAAAAAGACATCAAAACTAATATTTCCTTATTGATGGATTGCACGTGACGTCATCACGCTGCTAGTCAAACCGCTGGACGTCAAAATTGCGCATCGGCCCTATGTAAATGCATGCAAAAACAGTGATAATTAAGATATAGTGCCTATTTTCAGGCTTTAAATCAGTTGACTCTTTGTAACATCAAAGTTGAATAGCAGATAAAAGCTTGCAAAAACTGAAAAAAAATTTAATTAGTCAGAATTCGGTTTTTGTTTGCTTTTTTCAGTGATGTAAATTCGGCTTGCTGTCTAGTAACCACGAGAAATATGTAATTAAAATGGTGGTATTTATCTTCGGTTATCAAATCATGATCAAATTAGAGGTTATTATTGACGGCGCTGAAATAGAACAGCTGTATCTCCTTTATTTGTGACAAAATTAGCACTTCTTTAAACTTTTGTAATTTTATAAGTCTATTTTGCAGGATCTATGTTGATTTTTTGGATTTAGTGTAGTTATTAACGGCTGGCACTACGGTTGCTTAAAAGTCAAAACGCATAAACTGTTGTTTTCATTGAGTTATATTTCGTAGATATGTCATTTAAGTTTAAACTAATGATTTAACTGCCCTCAGTGTAATGTTTTTCGAGTTTTAATTTGCATCTATTTTGACTTTAACTAGTGGTGTTAACAATTCTTCGTAATTAATGCTTGATTTAAACGTTAATCTATCGCATGGTATTGCTGTGGTGTAAAATTTTATGTATTTTAGGATATGGCCAAATTTACGGTGTGAACCAAAGCCAAAACCGGACAAAGTAGACAATAACAGGCACAATGAACGAAGAGATTTCACAAAAGGCATAACTTTCTTGATCGGTTAAGTTATATAAGCTGCTTAAATTGTTCCTTGTAAATTGCAACTAAAGCCGGCTACCAACAAAACTTTAAACTTTAAAATCAAATGCTTTAAATATGCCCGCTAAACAAATTAAACATTGGTTTTTGCCTTTAGTCACTTTCCATATAGCCACTGCCCATGTATGCAACCAGTTTAATGATGTTTTTCACCGCTAATTTCTTTGCCACATTTCAAAAGCATCAATTTTTATCAATATAGGCCTAAAATTAAGTTATTTTTGCAAAAAAATACAAAATTTTTGAGTGCTGGGCTCTGCCCCCATACCCCCAGAACAGCCCCATTGCAGATTTCTGGTTAAGAGTCTAACCATGTTTTTGCTCATTTTTATGCCACCAAAATTCTCCCTGATGCCACGTTTTAAAAGCATTATTTTATCAAAATAAGCCTTTAATTAAGTTATTTTTGCAAAAAAAATTTAAATTTTTTGAGTGCTCGGGACTCTACGCCCAGGCCACCAATGGCCTCCGGCCGAGCTTACAGACCTCCAAAACAGCCTCTCCCCCATTGCAGATTTCTAGTTACATGCCTGAATATAAACATGTGCTGCCACGGTGCTGCTCGTACTCCTAAGTTATCGAATCTTACAATGAGAATTTATTGAGCTAGCCAAATAACAACCGCTATCTACGGAAATGAAGTAGTACCGTTATCTTTAAAATAACACCTTTTGCAGCTTGTTATACATTATAAAGGGTGACACCACAAAATTCCATCCCGAGTGTCACTATCCTTAGCGACGCCACTGCGAATTGTTGTGAAATAAACCAGTCAGTGAGTAAGAAAGTAGCAGAGTTGCCATTCCACCTAAAATATCGAAACTTCCGCATTTTATTCTCTCAGCAAGCTATTGTTAGGTCTATGTAGCTCAAAAGAAGCACAGTACCTAACCAAATCTTGAAGAACCATTTAAGTATTTTCAATCATCTAAAATCTACAATTACATATAAAAAAAACAAAACAAAAAAAAAACGACAAAAAAAGAAAAAAAAAAGGTAAAAAAAACGCCCTTCAAAAAAAAACGTTTTTTTACAACACTACCTAGGAGTACAATAGAGATTGTAATTTGCTAACAGACTCACTCAACACTACGTAGGTAGATTAACTTTTTGAAATGCTCTAGAGGTTTATAGCCACATATCAGTACTGAGTAGGCTATGACAGGCGTATGACAGGTGGGTTCAATTCAATTTAATAAGACAGCGAAAGAATGTTCACTCATCAAAGTCAGCTGTCAAAATTAGCAGTTAAACATCATTACCGGTAACAATTGAAATTAAAAGCAGAAATCAGACTATTTACATCAGTATACAAACTTCTTACGCTCAGAGTCTTGTCCCTGACAGGAACCTCCCTCAACTCACCCTCCAAATGATAAAAAATAATAGGCACTAATTAATTTCCTTTTGAATTTTTTTTGAATTTACAGAAAAGTTTATCTCTTTTAGCTTTTGGGCTTGTTTGAATGAAACTCTAGTTATGAAGTAGTTTTTTTTTTGAAGTTTTTTCTGGTGTTGTGTGAATGGATGTTATTTAACATTGTAGCCGATAGCATAATTATTAGTTGATGCATTGCAGATGTTTAAGAATTTGTTGTCTACTTTGTGCATCAATTTAGGTATATCAAGTTCATAAATATCGAGCAGCTTTAGTATTTGTAGCCTTGAGAATAATGGTATTGTTCGTGTTCTTCTATTGCTATAAGTGATGATTCGCATTGCTCTTTTTTGAAGTAAAAATAAAGGTCTCGTATTCGAATTGGAGGCACTGTCCACTGAAGTAGGCCTACCCTAATTAATCTTACGCCTATTTTAATGTTTCATCAGGCTCGAAAATAACTTATAAATAACGTTTGACCTCAAGTATAACTGACTACGAGCAACTTCAAAGTGTACTTTTTTCTGTGTCATTGCCGACTAGCAACTACTGACACAAACGCAAAACCTTGCTTAATGCTTATGAGCTCAATGACTAACCCTCCAGTTGTCACCAGTCATGCGGAACGTGACACAAGTAAGCAATCCCGTTGTTCTAGATATCCCTGGACGAAAGGTTGAAGAAAGCACAAATTTGGCGAAGTTGGTTTTAGATCTGTCAAAATTTTTGAGAGGAAACCGACTAAAAAAAATGTTTGACGTAAATTTTCTTTTAAGTGACTTTAACTCGTAGCAAAGTAGTTTTGTTTAATAATCCAACGAGATCCATTTTTAGTTGCTTTTCCATTAACTCCTTTCAAGTGCAAACCGTTTGAAAAACTTCTATCGTAAAGAATTCTGTTTAAATGTTCAAACCATGATTTAAGCTAAAGTCTTATCTCTTAGGAAAAAAATAATCAAATGGCTGTTCAGAGTATTTAAACTGCTGCACACTTTAGCAAATACCTTACTTTTTTTAAGGTTCTGTCCCTTATAGAATTCCTAAATTTTTAATGCAAATTTGTTTATTGAAATAAATATTGATAAAAACTGCACTAAATTATTTCAAAGCTAACGGAAAAAAATTATGTATTGATTTTAGCTAAATTTGTCGGTATCCTTTAGTTAAAGAAAATCACTTGAAAAATAATGCAAATACATAAAACACTGCGTACTGTAGTAGCACAGCTATTGTCAAATATTGTACTCTACTAAGTTAAGACTGTGGCATGTTAAATTCTTAATTTTTTCAAATGCTACCTTGAATAAAAAAGCATTTTCTGACTAATAAGCAATTATACTTCCCTAACATTATTTAATTCTTAATTAAGAGAAAAAAAGTCGGGCAAAGTTTGCGCATTGGCTTAGTATAATTTTCATTGTGCTTCACAGGTTGTTTTTGTTGTTTTTGTCAATCCAATTTACCGCAGAAAATAGCTTCTTCACCAACACAATTAGCGGCTGTGCATTGTGAGGGAAACCGTTACCTAAGCTGTATACTTTTTGCATGCACTTGCATATTGCTATACTCTTGGTTTACGTCTGGTACATGCTAGAGTAGCTTACAGTACTCACGTGAAGAGCATTGATAAACGATATTAATTTTTACAGATTGCCCAAAAAATGTTGACTCAAACCTTTATGTGACTGTTGATGATGATAATAATAGGGGGTTTAATGCAACTGGAAATGTAGAATGTGCTAACAATGGAGCTTTGTTTTTAAATAACAAGTCAACACCTAGTGATGTAAAATGTTCTGTTACAGCAAAATGGACTGTTGAGGATGACGTTGAATGTTACACAGGTAAGCACAATTTCTCAAGATTGACAGGCCCTTCAACTCTGCCATTTGTTAAGGAAAAAATTATTAAAAAGAAGTCAAAAAATGAACGAACCAACCCAGGAATTACATCACATGGCAGTCATGATAGACTGCAATATTTTGTGGTAGGCTATCATGACAGGCACTTGGTGTTACTCGTGGGGTGGTTCATTTATTTTTTGACTTCTTTTTTAGGTCAAAGCAAGACTAGATTGCACTCTAAATTTAAAATCATCAGAGCACCAAGTTTATCTTTTTTTGTAACAAAGTGAAGCATGTCACAATTGTGCAGTTTGTTGGTGACTGGTGATGTCAGGGATACTTCGTAGTTACTAGTTAGTTTAACACATGCAAATGTTTACTCTAGATACTCTTGCTAAAATTACAGAATGGCTGAAAATTGTTTATGATTAACCTAGGAATTAAAAAAAAATATTACAATGATATTCAGAAGGCGACTAAATGAGAATTTTTTTTGCATTGCAGTATGTATAGCATACAGTACTTTATTGATTTAACGGTGTTGATTACTTACTACAGAATGTTTTTGCAAAATTTAACCACTGTAAGCAAAGAATTTAAGCAAGTAGCTCTTTGTGCAAAGCAATTATATTTTCCGTATTTCACCCTTCCTTTGTTCGGTGTTTATTCTTACCTATGCCATCAGCTTATTCCGACATACGTTGTGCTCGTAACTTACTAATATAGTGTTACAGTTCCAACCAATGTCACACTCTCTGGAAATATTTTGGGTGTTGAAGAGTCATTCATAACTTTGACTTGCCAATTCAAAGAGTCTAAACCTTTAGTTAACAATGTTACGTTTTTTGTCAACGGTCAGTCAGTTGCAACTATTGTAAGTCTTGTACTGTGTAAGTTGGCGATGCGATTGTTTAACATAAATACTGTTGTAAAATGCTGCATATTATAGTTTGTAAATAAACAAAATCAATTATTGCTAGTTGGTTTAATATTGCTACAAAATAAAAAAAAACAGAGTAAACTGTTCTATTGGTATCTCCAACTGAAGAGAGCTAAATAATAACACTGGACAACAAAAAAAAAAATTTTTTTTTGTTACGCAACTAACAAGACAGTGATTTTGGCTAATTTTGGTGTACTGATTTCAAAAACGATATTAGTTTTTTTCTATCACGTCAAGTTTTTGAGATAACTACATGTCCCAATTTTCTCTGATTCTACTCAGCACACTTAGTTGTGATCTACCATTTCGCACTGAACAAACGATTACAACAGAAACGAAAAATATTTTATTTCACCATAAATTGTGTGAAAAGGCTTTAGAAATATTTTGTACATTTAGCTTTGCGTTTGTATGATGAGCCCTTGCTCTCACGTTGTAGGTACCAGCAGAAATCTCCCATTATGTTGGCATCGAAACGACCTTGGTATCGCCTTTCTATTTCGGATATATCTTGGTGGAATTTTTCTCCTTGTTCATCGCTTACTTCGCCAAGATTAGGGGGAAAAAAATCTAAGTGGGAATGCAGGAAGTGCATTTTTAACGACATACGAGCTCCTAATTGCTCATACGCTTCTAACCTGCGATCAACAAAATCAGCATATTGGTCATGACGGTGATTTCCTAAAAAACTAGCCACAACTGATTTCAAAGCATTCCAAGCAGCCAGTTCTAACGGATTTAGTCGCGAATCAAACTCTTCATTTAGCATCAGTTTTCTAATTTCAGGACCCACAAAAACTCCAGCTTTCAATTTTGCATCACTTTTATCAGTTCCAAAGAAGTCTTTGAGAAATTTAAAGCCATCGCCATCTTGGTCCATCGCTGTCACAAAATTTTTCATTAAACCAAGCTTGATATGAAGAGGCGGTAAAAAGACATTTGCAGAGCTTACCAAAGGCTGATGTTGGACATAATGGTTTCCAATTTGGGGGTTTTGTCGAAGAGGCCATGCTTTTATTGCGTAGTGACTGCTGTCTTGCCGACTGTTCCATAGACATAAAAAGCACATATGCTTTGTATACCCTAACTGCAACCCGAGAAGGAGAGAAACAACTTTCAAATCACTACAAATTTTCCAGTTATATTTGGGATATTCCAAGAGATCAATTAAGAAGAATTTTCATGGTATCATAAGTTTCCTTCCTGACGATACTGTAGCCCACTGGGATAGATGGTTTGATGTTACCATTGTGCAACAACACAGCTTTAAGGCTTGTTTTGCTGGAATCAATGAACAATCTCCAATGAACAGAATTATGTTCACAACCCAGTTCGATCATCAGCTTATAATATCTTTGCAGTAGCATATATCTTGTGCACTTGCATAGTAACAAGCAAAGTTTTGATTACGGCTGCGAAAGGACGAAATGGTTGTTCCTGCTTCTAGTAGATTCCACTGTTGTAGCCAAGACCCCAGAATTTCTGCTTTTTCCTTGGATAGATATAGATCACGCACCAGGTCATTCAGGCGTTCCTGATTGATGAGGAGTGGTCCAGACTCAACTTGAAAAGACGGATCTGATTCCATAAGATCCTCTTCACTTTCGGTACTTGTACTCGCACGCTCATCAACAGACAAACTATCTTCCTTTTTAGTAGGAGGCTGAGGTATAGGCAGACCTGGGTCGTGGGGAACTGGTTTAATTGCTGACTTGCACACCGCGTTAGAAATTTTGGACTTATTTTTTCGAGAAAGTCCTCTGATGTTAGTCATACAAAAGTAGCAGTCAGTAACATGATCACTCTGCTCACGCCACACCATGGGAACAGCAAAAGGCATTTGCTTCCGTTTACCATCCAGCCAAAATAAAAGACTTGTTCTGCAACGGTTGCAGCAAATATGTGGGGCCCATTTTTTATCGTGGTCGCCTACTTGACAAGCAAAATAGTGCTTGTATGCATATCTTATTCTGCTGTTTAGATTTACTCGATGAGCTGGAGGAGTATACTCGCCGCAGACATAACAAAAGTTGTCTGGGTGATTGACACAACCACGCTTGTGGGTTGAACGTATCATTGTAGCATGTTGCAAAATTAGCAATTTCAAAAATTAAACAGCAAATCTAAGCACGAAATGCATATAAATTCAAACACTCTTAGCCGGTTTACGTGTGCACTGTTCAGGCCCAATTCTTAGTTAGAATCTTTTGTTTTAATCAAGAATTGAATTCCTGAACTAGACCTCAACTCTTTGTTCTAGATCTAACCATACACCTTAGGCTATTAGGCTAATCCAGTAACTCCAACACTGCTGGCTATTTACTGATGACCAAACCAACTATAGGCTACTTAATCAATGTATTAACCAGCCTGTGTCTGCTATTAAACATGCATTTTAAATACAACAGACCTATTTAGTCTACCATGGACAGAACAGAACCTCAGGAACCGCAAAAGAACCACCTATTCTAGCAGTTCCAAAATTGGTACAGTTGTTTCCTAAATTTGGCACTTTTTTTGACTTAATTCAGCAATAAGCCGGCACAAGAATAACGAACCTGGCCTTAAAAGTGAATATGAAAACACGGTGTTAAAATACAACCAAAATAAAACACTTTTTCTAAAATTTCTAACTGCCTCCAAATTCAATAAAAACCCCGTAGCTAAAATTATCTTAAGCTAAAAAGTAAAAAGATAGCTGACTGTAATTATACTATTTAAGCAACTTGTTATGAAGCGTTACATCAATTGTTGCATCAGAAAGAGAAGGGTGTGACGTAATAAGTTTCATTTGTTCATCAAAAATAAACCTGATTGTTGCGCTAGATCTAAAAGTAGCCCCAGATTGGAATGCAAGTAAGTGGAATAAAATAAAAATATCTCTATTACTATACGTGATAGACAAAATTTGACTGAAGATTTGGGCTCAGCACACCTGAAACACTGGGAAACGGTTCTTTTTCTGCAACGTAACATTTTGCTGTTGACCAGTGTAATCAGAGCAAATTATAATTTTATACACAGTCAAATTTAGAAGCCCCTAACAGCTTGTTTCACCTTGTAACCGTATGTTTCACTCTTAAGGTTAAAACAGACTGCTAAGGGTTTCGAAATTTAAATGTGAATAAAATTAAAATTAAAAACAAACTTACGTATGTATCAAGTTAAAGTGTATCTTTGAGCTATCATTTACAAGTGCTACAAATACTGCAAAGATGAGACCACAACAATTTTGGCAAAACTGATTTGAAACCAGCCGATATCTTTACGTTATTATTTATTAACCGAAATTTTTTCATTTGTTTTTCTTTGCCTTGATGTTGATTGATTTAAATTTGATTTAATCACTTAATTTATCGGATTGAGCTCTCATCTTTTCAGTACTGAGTAAAATAATTTTTTCAATGTTTTTTACTGAGTCTGCATATAATTTTACTGAGTCTGTATGTAAACTCTTTCTGTAAATTTCTGAAAGCTATATCAAAAAAAAGCAACAAATTATCAATGATATGTTAGCTGGTTAGATCATTGTCAACGATAAGTTCTTGACAATGCCGCAAGGAAAAAACGCCACTGCACATTTACGTCTTTATGGTTTTCATACGTAATGCACATCTGTCCACCAGAGCAGGGTGAGCTTTTGCTAATAAATGCATTACTGCACAAACTAGAACGATTCGCACTGTAACGCATTTAGGGCTGCAAATCGTTTTCTGTTTGTGCAGTAGTGCATTTACTGGCAAAACTTCACTCTGCCCTGCATATGCATCGCGCATGAAATCTATGTAAAAATAAAGAAGTCTTAATAATTGAGCGATCTGCTTTTCCTTACACCATTCAAATAAAAGTAATTAGCAGTATCCTAACCAGCCACATGTTTTTGATGAGTTCAAAGTTGCACAAAATTTGAATTTTTTGATATGAAAGGCTAAGGATTATTTAAAAAAACTGGAATAATTGGTTATGTTTGATTTCAGTGTTGATTCTTGTTTTAATGCTTTTATGTGGTATTTAATGATGTTGATAATGATAATAACAAAACACATTGTTTTTTTTGAAAAGTAATTAGATAAAATTTAATCCGTAAGCAGCAGTTACTAAATGTTTAAATTACTTAATAACTTTGTCTCTCAGGTAAACAACTATTCAATGATTCTACACAAAGATGATCACAAAAATAAAATTCAATGTCGAGCTACTAATCCATGGTTTGATGAAATTAATAATGTGATTAATGATTCCAGCTATGGTTATTCTATTGTACATTATATAAATGTAACTTGTAAGTATCAATGTTATAGTTGTGTTACTCAAAACGCTATATTATTACAATATGATAGTAGTTTGTAATTACCCAAAGTGTGTTGTTATGTAGGCGATTATGTTTCATCTCATTGAAACTTAAAGCAATAAGTTATGGCTTTAAACCAAGAAATATGAGGTGTGTTTGAAAAAAACGGGTCTGGGTCTATAAATGTTTTATTTTATTTGGCAAGTAATTTTTACATCATGTCGCCTTCAAAGTAATCTACTTGGGCTCGAATGCACTTTTCCAATCTTCTCTGCCGAGCTTCCACGCACTCCTGAAAGGATTCCTTTGGGATCGCTCGGAGCTTTCTCGTCACAGCTATTTTGATGGCTTCTGAATCTTGAAAACGAGTTTCTTTGATGGCTTCCTTGAGTTTGGGAAACAAAAAGAAGTCACAAGGGCCAGATCTAAAGAGTAGGGTGGTTGCTCCAAGACAGCAATGCTATTTTTGGCAAGAAACTCCCAAATTTCCACAGTATTATGAGCTGGAGCATTGTCGTGATAAAGCAGCCATGACCTCGTTTCCCTCAGTTCTCTTCTTTTTTCCCTCACTGAGCGCATTAGACGTAGCAAGATGTTTTTGTAGACGTGCTGATTAATTGTTTGGCCTTGTGGCAAGAATTCTGCGTGGACAATTCCATGGACATCAAAAAAAGCTAACAGCATCACCTAGGTTTTGGACTTGAACACCCTTGCCTTTTGGGTCTTGGTGACAATGCGCTCTTCCATTCAAGGTTCTGCCGTTTGGTGAGTGGATCGTACTCGAAGATCCATGAATCATCGCTAACAACAACTTTTTTCAGCAAGTAGGGTTCAGTTTCGAGTTGCTCCAAAATGTCTTGACACACTTGCACACGCAGCTCCTTTTGTCCTTCATTCAGCAACCTTGGTACCATTTTTGCACAGATCTTTCTCATTCCCAGATCTTGAGTAATGATCCTCCATACCATCTCACTATTCATACCCAGCTCATCTGCAATCATTCTAACAGTAAGACGGCGATCGCTCGGCACCTTTTGTCTCACACGCTCAACATTTTCATCTGTTTTGCTTGTGGATGGCCTCCCACTCCTGTGATCATCTTCCATCTCCTCTCTTCCCTCTTTGAACCTCCTGTGCCACTCAAAAAGACGAGTTCTTGACATCGTGTTATCACCATAGACTTCTTGAAGCAACTTTAGTGCTTCAGTTGGAGTTTTTTCAAGACGAGCATGAAATTTCAGGTTGATTCGTCGTTTAATGCTCATCCTTCGCACCAAAAAAAAAAGCCAAAAATTCTTAATTTTATCAAATTTTTACAAAACGGTTACATAGAAAGTGCTTTGACAGAAAAACGTGCAAAAAAGAATGTAGTTGTCACAGAATGCTAAATTTTATTTTCGAATCCATAAGACATTGTAACATCATAGAAAACAACGCTTTTTTCTCTGCGATAAAAATTGTTCGTGCAGCGTGCACTGTCCCGTTACTTTTCAAACACACCTTTCAGTTTAAATAGTAATTACCATTTACAGTATTTAACGAGATCTAGTTTTCTGTGTTTTTATTGCTAGTTTATGTAAGCATAAAAAGCGCATACAAAAAAAATTTTGCCGAATCGTTCATTTTATTAAAAAATATGCGTTTCACCCGTTAAAATGCAAAATTAATGGAATTAAATTTGCCATTCGCTGAATTTTCTTGTCTCATTCTTTCACAGTCTGAAAATGTCGGCAAAAATTTCTCATCTGAAATTAAACAATGAGCGGTTCTCATCAGAATAAATATTTTATGTACTACTAGCTGTTTTTTTCTTTGCGTAACATTATCTAAATTGAATGTGTGTAATAGTATAAAAAGCGAAGCTTAATTTAATGAAGCGATCAGCTGCGTAATTAGATACCAGAATATAGTGAAAGAATTTTTCTGTAAATGCCTTAATTTTGTAAGACGTATCTAAGCGTTTTACGCACTGAACGGGTTAAACTTACATTAAAAATGAAGTTACATTGCATCGCAATTACATTACATCGCAATTAATTTGAAAAGTAAAACTTTATTTTTGAAATCAACAAATATATCGAAGCATTTTTCCTTCCAAAATTAAATCATAAATTGCTTATCGTCAGTCTTACTTTAACTTTAATGCTTTTACAACTTACTTTATCTAAGTTCACGAGATAAATCTCAATTGGTTGGGGCATTTTACTTTGCTGCAAAGCTGAAAGTTGTGGAGAGTAAATTTGCATGGAAGTTGATTTTCAAATAACAAAAATTATTGACTTCGTATAGTTAATGACGCCATGATAATGTCACTGTCACCGTTTCTGTTTAATGACAGTTTACGCGAAATCAATTATTATATGTACTAGAGTAAATATTAGTATTTGAAAGCCTAATGCTGCTCTCACACTTTGGCGAATTTGACTGCGACTCCACTGCGAATTGAACATTTTTCAGTTTTCAGAGTCTCCGAAAAGTCTCAGAGCATTCGCAGCACTTTCGCAGTGAGTCTCAGCGCATTCGCAGTGGAGTCACCAACGAGCAAAATTTTTCAACCTGTTCAAAATTTTTTCAATTTGCAGCACAGTCTCCATGGAGTCGAGCTGCAGTTTTCATGGATTCTCAGTGCATTCGCCATCAAATTCACGGAGACTGCAGTACAACTCTGTACGTAGTACAAGCCATCAAAGCACGGAGACTGCGCTGCGAATCATATCAAGTATAACGGAAACGACGTAGCTAATTGCTTTGTAATAAATTTTACTTTGCAAAATATGAGTGATGGAAAGGTAATGGTAAAATAAATAATTCCTTGAATGTCAGCTATTAGGCAAAAGTAAGGTCTAAAACTAAATCTTCTTGCCGAAGCTAATATAAGTTTTAAAATGTGGATGAAAATTGATGAAGTAGATCAAAATAAAAAAAAGCGGAAAACTTTTTAACAAAATGTTAATACAAAATTGGATAGCACAAAAACTTGAGTTTTTAATAGTCGTAATCAATATTTTCTATGATTTTAAAACTTAGTAATTCTGGTAATTTTGGAATATGCTTTCAAATTTTCTTTTAAAAGTTCAGGGATGGTGCGGTTGACAGCGTAAATGTCAGCTACTATGTCTACGTTAATATGGGGGTATATTTGGATCAGATACTGTGTCTGAAATTGTGGTCCACAGTTTAATTCTGGCAGCGCAGTCGGTAGATAGACAATATAGTGCTGGTGATACGCTAGATAACTGATTGCTGGGACTCATTTCATTTGATGGGTGACTGCTTGGGTTTTTGCAGTACTGGCTTGACTTTCGCTTTGTCTTTAACCAAACCTAGGTTGAGCTGCGAGGATAATTTTTGGTTGAATGAATGAGGGTCATTTGATAAAATTTGTGATAGTGCAATAATAAAATTTATAGATTCAGTAGCAAGGTTACTTTCAGTAACCTTATTGCAACACAATTCAATAACACCACTCCGTTATCTTATTACAAGGCTACTACAAGCTAGGCTAGCTTTATATCTTAATCATACCTAATTGAACTTCTAATTTAATTTATCTTATTACTAGGAATTGCCTGAGCCGTAAAATACCAGTCTAGCCGAATGCAGCTGGAAATCCAAATTGTATGTTCGTAAAATGTTGTTACTATTTTGAATTAATTTTGATACTGCACTGACTACCACTTTATTCATTTGCCATGTTTTTATTTTTTTAATAGAGGCGCTCAGTACAACGCCGAAAATGTTTGAGTTCAGTTAAAACACTAAGTTTGCCTACAACTGTTAATAGCCGGCCAGTATGATAAATGCAGTGGTGTTGAAGATTTGTGATGCAATATAGTTATAAAATTATTAGCTTACCCGCTTGGTTTGTGCTTGTTTTTGAAAGCAATAATGCTTTATACCGCAGAACAACAATTAGTTAATGTCCGATTTATTGTACTTTTTTGTTAAATTTGCACTTTGCAGGACATTTGATTCTTTTGCGCGTTATTTGTAAATTGATAATTAATGACTAAGCAGAAACGTCTCTCAAATAGCACGTTTTACAACAGCTTCGGCTATTTTATTCTCGGCAAAACTATTCTTGAAGTCCAGTTTTTCTGCTCTAAAGCTGGGTGTGTTTAAGTTTTATGCTTGCAACAAAATGTACATTAAAGTAGCAGCAGTGTCAAACAACATTAAAGTTACATATTTTAGTAAAATTGACTTTGAGGGCAATCTGTTTAACGAAAACTGTGCCCATTCTCTGAGCATATATCTTCTTCAATCACGGAAATAATACCAATTAAATAAGAAAGATTTGAATAAAAATAAACATGATAGTAATACGCTATAATAAAGCTACCGTAATTCGAAGGTTGTTCACTACTTTATTGCTTTTGTGATATTGAAATTAAGTTACGACAATAAACATTGAAAAACGAGGAACAATTTAATTGGTTTATATTATTTTAGTTGAAAATTTTGCTCATATAAGTTTTGAAAGACTTTATTGGATTTTCACGAGCGTAGATGTTGAAATTTACCTATAAATTACAATGCCAATTCAAAACATTTATTTTTCGCAATGGTTTAAATAAAAATTTTGCCTTTTTGTAAAGAACTAGCAGCGTCTTTGAATGGCAAAGTATCGCGGCGATAAACCAAAGGTACAACTGATAAAATACCGTGCTACCGCTCAGGTATGCCGTAATAAATCATAGCTATGTCGATTTCAATTTTTCGGACAACCTTCATGCGTTTTGTTTGCTGCTGAATTAAAGCTTCAAACAACATTAAAGTTAATCTTATAAATAAACTTTTTTTCTTTAAGTTTACCTGATTTTTTATCAGCAAATAAATCTTTTTTTGTTCTTCTGCATTAGTAGAAATCAGTTTGCAACGCATTTGCAAAGAATTCGCCATGCTCTGCGACTTTACGCAGACTCCATAGATACTCATCGGAGACTGCACTGAGACTGCAATGCGAATTGATTCGCAGTGGAGTCGCAGTAAAATTCGTCAATGTGTGAGAGCGGCATAAGTAACAATTTTTCATTTAGATCAACCATTTGTGGCGGCATTAAATGCGAGAGTTGAATGCGATGCTTGGTGCAATTTTACAATTGAATCAAATCCATTTGCAACATTTCTTTCTTTAGAAAAGAAAGGTAAACAGTTTTTGTTTTGAATACCAGGTAACCATGCTGCAGGTTTTGACAATAATCTTTATGCTTTTTATAAAACCAAAATACATGCAGTTTGGTGCGTTTATCATTTCGGGATGCAGTACGAGCAACGACTTGAAACTGGACATTTTCAATTTCATTGCAACATAAAAATTTTGATTTCTGAAGTTTTGCCATAAAATACCTCATAATGTCTTGAGTAATGTTTAGACATGCGCAAAAACAACAGTGACTGCAATTTCTTACCAGAGGTGGAGTCCTCGAGGACGTCCTTAGCCTTGAGGACGTCCTCGAGGACACATTTTGAAGTCCTTGGCTTTGGCCTCGAAGATTCTTGAGTCCTCGAAAATTGCTCTGTTCTCGGCTCAAGGACAGCATTATTTTTTTGAACCGTTGAAATTTTGTTGGAAAACGCCAGAAACCTCGCTAAAAATTTGCAAAGTCCTTTTTTTGTTTTCCTTAAGTGGAAATCGCCTGAAAAAAATTTTTTGAAGATCTTTTTCGCCTGAAAAATTTTTTTGAAAACCTTTTTTTCGAGATCACTTGAAAAAAAATTTTGAAGACCTTTTTTTGGTGAACACTTGCACCTATGTCCTTGGTCCTTGGCCTTGGCCTCGAACTTTTTTTGTGTCTTTGGCCTGGGCCTCGAGCCTTGTGTCCTCGACTCCACCTCTGTTTCTTACATCCACACTGACTGTATTGATATTTGGTTATTTTCTAGATATTTAACGCTTGCATCTGCAGCAGGAATTGTAGGGGTAATTCCAAAGCGTATCAAATCAAATGCATTACTATTAACATTACTACATCGCAGATGCAACATCTATTTGAAAAAAAAACACTTTTATGACATGTTAATTTGATTTGCAATTATCAGTAAATATTATTAATTGACCAGTTGGTCACGTGGCAACGCGTTCGCCACTGAAGCGGGAGGTTTGAGATTCAAATCTCGGGCAGGTCGAATTGGATACAGCGTTGCTGACAGCTCGTCTCTGCAGCAACATTTCTTCAAAAGAAGCTGTGTTGCCCTTGCGCAATGACGCGAAGATGAGCTCCGCCAACTCGCTACACGCTTCGGCTCAACACAACCAGTATGTTGAGATAAGATTTTTAAAATTGAAGTAAGACTTTAAAAAAGACTTAAATTGTGGTTTCAGATGGAGAAAAAGTTTATGGTTTACTTCCACACGTAAAACAAATAACTACTGAAACGCAAATTTTTAGCTTTGAAAATTTAACGGTAGGTATAATTTTCAATTCTGCGATTGTAAATAACTTTGCGTATTCTTAGCCATAGATTTTAGAATATTTATTGTTATTTAGACAAAATTAATCAAAAGTTTTCATTTTTAAGCAAATGTTGTTTTCATATCATTATAATTTTATGACATACAGTCGATATTGTATTTTTGTTACAGATCATTTGATAGGTTCCCGTCACAAAAAGTACTGCAAATATCACACTCACGGTTCAATCACAATACAACGTGACACTTGAAAATACGATTGCTTGCAAATATCACACTCACGGTTTCTTTTGCAATCTGGATGAAGTAAGCTGTTGTCCGCAAAAAATCAGAGGGCGGCATTTATTTTTGCTGCGACAAAATTTGCGGAATCCGACATGTATGTAGTTTTGGCTGAACAAACCGGTACGTAAGGGCACAATAATTTGGTGTTGATACTGCAAACAATATTCAACTGCTTTGCTAAGAATGAGTTAAAAAGAATCAACCAATGCACTCTTGCACCTCCCGAGAAAATGGCACACACCATTAGAAAGTTAAATTCACAAACATCTGTGCAATAGTCCCCATCTACTGTGGCGCGTGTACTATGTGGGCTATACTGTAATGTGAATCAAATAAGGAAACAGATATAGTCAACTTTTTTTTTATTTTAAGCAGCTGGAAGCTTTTGTGTTTTTAAGTGCTTTAAGTTAAGTATCATGGTTAACTGATATTTGTAAATTCAAAACAGTATGTTTGTTTGCCAAAAGGTAACTGTTGTTTGGTATTCAGTTGTGACCTCTTTGGCAAATAATTATCATTTAGTTAAGAGTGTTTTTCAATTTGCTTAAAATTGTAGTTTTTGCGCTGTTTCTTTCCTAGTTAAGACTCTAGTAATTTTTACTTTTCTTTCAAATATTTTAAATCGAACATTAGATTTGTAGCCAAAGGATGTAAAGATGAAACTTCTGTGTGCAGGTGTTATTGTGCCTTGTAGTGACTATACAATGCTAGCAGGTGTTTCAGAATGTTGAGTAAGACTTATCAGTTTAAAATGTAACGAAATATATATACTTTTTGGACATTATTTCTCTGAATGGTAAAACTTCAACGAGCAGCTATTATTGTGTCTCTCTTTTGATTCTTTTGTTAACCGAAAAACTGACACTTTTAAGCTTTTTTTATCCAAATAATTTGCTGAACTCCTTTTTATTTGATAAATTTCCAGATGTTTACAGTTTATACACCTTTATGCGGTTGTGGCGAAAGTGACCAAACCATGTGCCAGATTTTATTTGAATGCAAAGGCTCTTTGAGCATACCTAGTGATGCTGCCCATCAGCTTAGAGAAAGGATATGTGAAGCAGAAACTAACTGTTTCCCTAATATGCATGTTCTGAATTTTTGCACTATACTTCTGAATCACAGTTGTGATTAAGGTTTTATGACTTTGCTGTTGAAACGCATTCAGGAATGTGCTTGTTATTTAAAATCCTCTGTAAAATTAACACCATAGCTCTGTTTTTTTTTTGTTTTTTTTTACATATCATTGCACCTTTTTTGTTGAGTTTCAATGTGTTTTTTTTTTCTAATACTGACCTGCGACTAACCACTGTGAACTGTAGTGTTGTAGCAGTTTAGTAATATTATTTTTCTTCATTGTCAAGCGTATTACAAGTAACATAATCTTATTGGCATATAATTTATATTTCAGTGTTTTTTGTTTTTTTTTACCCTCACAAGTGTCATAAGTTTTTGTTTTTTTTTGTTTTTCATCAACAGAAAAGGTGACATAGGCCTACTGTATTTCCATGTAGCAGTTTTCGTTATTTATTACGTCAACTTTTTCTACTTTTTCTCTTCATAGCAACTGATCGTCAGAATTTAATAATTTTGTTCAGTTTTTCCCTAACTGTTTGAAAACAAATCTTTTCAACTTCTAGAAAGAAGTGTTTTTATTTGGCTAAATGTGTATATTATATCGCATTGGTGAATAACCGCAGTGGATATTATTTGTGTACGTTCTTAGACTCATTTTTTCTTGATGTATATATATATATATATTGTGTCTCTTATCAAACCCTTCATCCATTTTACATCGCCAGTTTGGCGCAGTGCATTAGTGCATTAGAGCATTAGTATTTTCGACAACCACGATTGGAAGATTTTTGCTTAACTTTTAGCTGAGCTTCGTCAAGCCAAGTCATCTGACTGCGAACCAACGGTTACTAGTGATTTTGTCACTAAGCGAGGGTTTGGGCAAGATGGCTCTGAGATGGTAGAATATTTTTATGATCGGCCTTCTCAGCCAATCGGCGTCAGTTGGTTCGCGGTCAGTTGTCGTGGACCCTGACAGGTACAGTAGTGTTCGAATTAATTTGGACAAAACTATATTTTTGCATTGTTTGAATTTTGTTTAGGTTAGTTTAGGGAATGTATGATAGATAGTATTGTAATGATAATTAATAAGCTAAGTAAAGAATATGAACCACTATTAACTGCTTTTATGCTCTATTTTTTCAGATTAACAGATTCTTTTATTTTAAATTATGAAGAAAACTTATTCGTGGCCAAAAATTTTATTTTGGTTTTTGCATATTACTATCTGCCTGCTTGCAATAAAATGAATATCGCTCCAAGAAAGAGGGCACAAATTGTTACTCTACGACAACACTCTAATATGGCAATAAGAAAAATAGGAGAGAATCTGAATGTGTCAAAATCAAATGTGGGGCGAATTTTTTAAATGATGGATACTAATGGTGACGTCACCACAACTAAAAAGCGGGATCAGCATGAATAAAAGCTTAAAACGACCACTCATGATGACAAAATGATATTGCAAAATACTTTTAAAGACCTTAGAAAAACTAGTAAGGACCTTCAAAGAGATTTAGCAACTGCAAGATTCAACGTGGATTCGTCAACCATAAGAAAGCGACTTCTTGAAGCTGGAAGAAAAGCCAAAAGTCCCTGCCAGAAGCAATTGCCAACAGTTGCTATGAAAAAGAAACGCCTAAAACGGAGTAACAAATACAATAAAAGGGAAAATAGGAATGAATAAAAGTTGTTTTTCAGATGACAGCCATTTTGAAGTGCTTGGATTCAAATCTTAATATGTAAGACGAAGTGTTGGAGAACCCCTCAATACCTTTTATATTCTGCAGGCCCCGAAACACCCCCTAAAGAAAATGTTTTGGGGTTGCTTCACTCTTAATGATATTGGAAGATTATGTACAAGCGAAGGAAAGATGAAATCAACTAAATTTTGGAAAAAGACTTGGTTTCAACAATGCAAAAATCATTCTCAGATGGCAGTGGTGTTTTTCAGCAGGACAATGCACCATGCCATACTTCAAAAAAATGCAAACATTTTTAAAAAAATCGAAATTAACTTTGCTAGACTGGTCTGGCAACTGCTCATACCTAAACCCCATCGAAAACTTGTGGGCTATCATAAAAAGGTGTCTTTAAGTATGTGACTGCTCAACTAAAACCAAACTCATAGAAGCCAAAATACGAATTTGGTACCATGATGAAGAAATTAAAGATATTTGCTCAACCCTAGTTGATTTCATGCCAATACGAATCTCAATGCTCATAAAGGCAAAAGGAGGATATATTAACTATTGAACGTGCTAGAGTTGATATAATTTGGATTAGAGACGCGTTTTTAAGAATTTTCCTAATTTTTTGACACTTTTCGTTTTGTCCCAATTAATTTGCACACTACTGTATATAAATGCAAAAAAAATCAATCAATAGCTTACAATTAGTAATGGCACACGACTTTCATTTGGAAAATATTGCACATTTTTTATATATTTTCCTGTCTATGGGTATCATAATGACGTCAGTGATGACGTCAGTAATGACGTCAGTATTACGTTATTTTTGTCATTATGTTAACTTTGGTTGAAAGCATTATATTTTGCACAATAGTTGGTATAGCAATGCAATAAACAAAATTTTCCAAGTAACCCTTCTGTTGTCCGCCCTAAAATTCAGCAAGCAATCCCGGTCTTGATGTTTCTAAATATCCCTGATTTTGATACCGCAAAGCATTGAGTGTAAACTTTAGACCGCTTTTCACTCAAATGTTTCATTAATTAACACTTACTATATACTGTGATGTTTGACCAGAGTCGACTAATACAGGCCCGAACCTGAAAGCATAAGCCTGAACCCGATCCCAACTCAAAAAGTAATAATTTGAAGTCAAAACTAGGCCCAAAAAAGTTCGCAAGTTAAACTATCTCTGAAAAATGTATACGATTATTGCTCCTATCCGGTCAAAACAAAACTAATTACTTCCGATCAAATGTAACGCATTAATACTAATTGTGCAATAATACTCGTATGATGCTTAATTAAAGTCGTCGTTCAAGGTTTTCGTGGCACCTAACTTATTTTAATTACGTTTTTGTAGCATCCAAAAAGCAAAACACTAGGACAGTACGTGTTTCAAGCCCAAATCAAGCCCAACATTTTGTCAATTTCGAAGCCGAATACGACCCGAAAAGCCCCGTTGACTTACAACTTTGTACTCGACTAATCATTCACTGCTTGCAATTTTTTGTATTTCGATACCCAAATGTGTAAATGTAGATGTTGAACTTTCTGTATTGTTTCATGACTGTTTATTCTTGCAGAAAGAAAAGCAAAGCAAAAAGGCTAGCTTCTCGATGACTGAACGACAAAACAACGGTGAAAAAACAAGTAAGGTTGTTATAAGCTAAAAACACAAGTACAAAAACAGTGCAAAATAACTCAACAAAAGCAATATATAAATACATCTGCAGACACGTGCTTCGTCGTGTTACCATTTTTCAGCGCTGCTATATAATAGTCGTCGTGATGATGACCCGGTCCGTCAACCAAAAACGTTTCTAACTTGGAATTTATGAATTCATAAATAATATATATTTAAGTCAGGTTCTTTTAGTTTTACAAGAAATGTTTATTATGAGCTATGTACTAAGAATATTAAAAATAAACTATAGAGAGTATGCAGAGTCATATAGGCACAATCAAACTTTTGATTAACAGCCTAAGACATACTGTTTCGGAATCGACAATTTGATTTTTGACATATTGTTTCCGAATCGACAATAATTGAAGTATTTTAGAAACACAATTTTATGGTTAAAAAATTTCTAATCTTGGCAGAATGGTTTTTGAAATCCTGATTCACAATTTGTTAACTTAAGCTTACGTAGAAATTGAACCTGGATATGCAAACGTGGATTTGAATACAAAAGAAAACGATGTAAGTTATAAAAATAGTACATTAAAATCAATTTCCGGATTCCTTATACAGTACTGATTATACTGCAATCAAATATTAAAAATTAGTGCAATTTATTTTTTATTTACTTTCCTGAATGTTTTATGGTGGCAGAAGCTAATGTGCTGAAACGTCCCTGATATTAAAGCAGTGTTGATTTTCTCTCTTTTGATTGAAAGATGAAAATTAGTTTACCGTTCTGAACACACAGTTATGGCCTGCAGGTATACGTTAGTGCTACATGTGTAGTGTGTCTAATTACGTTAGTTGACAGTAATGCCAGGTGGTGCGTGCAATATGCTAATTGTGCTTTGTGTAATGTGTAGTCCTTGAAATTTTAAGCGAAGATTAAATGCAAATTTCTGAGAAAAAAATTTAACTGTTTAGTGACTTCTCATACCAGCATTTTTTTGTTTGACACATAAAAAGTATATGGTGATACAGAAAAACTTTCCGTATTTTAAGTAAGACTATAGCTATGTCGTTTCAGCTATCGTCATAGTTGAAGTGAATCAGTTCTTGTAGCTTCTTGAATCGCAGAAAGCACCAAATCAATCTTAAAATAAGAAGTTCTATTTAAAATTGAAAACAAAGCAAACTTCTGTGAACAAAATCGCTCCACAAAAACTTCTCACGAACGAGAAATTTAGATTGTACCCCTACGCGATCGATCAAATTAGATCGTTCACTACACACTATCGCGATTGACCAATTCGGATCGCACACTATGGCTACACAAGCCAACCACAGCAGAATTGTAAGTCGGGCAAGGCTTTTCTGGTCGAGTTCGGGTTGGGCTGGGTTCGGGCCAGGTTCAGGTCTAAAGTTGACAAAAATTTCGGGCTTAATTCGAGCCTGAGACGTACTTTTTGCCTTGGGTGTACGAAAATATAACCAAAATAATTTGGCTAGAATGCTAAATATTTCAGACCTAACTTAACTTTCGTTTTTTTTTTTTAACATGATTTGGGTTTCAAATTAGTTTTCGGGTTCGGGCCCGGTTCGGGCTGATATTTTTGGGTTCGAGCCAGGTTCGGGCCTGAACTAGTCGGCCCGATTACAACTCTGACCCACAGATACACAAACTCGGCAAAACTGCCCACAAAACTATATCTAGAATTATTAGAATCCTCTAACTATTAGAATATTATAATCGATGGAATAGAAAAACCCGCCAATTTATACTAAGGCAAGAGCTATCGAATATCTCAGAAAAATCGTTACTACATCACACTAGAAAAAAAATGCGAGTTTACGATTACAAATTGCAACACAGTTACGACGTTACAAACATCAAGTCTAAATTTAGCAATTAAGAGTCGTAAACAAACACATGTCTCGGTGTCTGTAGAAGATCGTAGAACATACTAAAAAAGAGTCATCTCGAAGATTCCCAATCAAAAAAGGCGGCAAAACTAGTAAAGCAGTCACAATTACGTTAAAGCACAGCAAAAAAAAAAAATCGTAACTCAGGCATTTAAAATTTTACATGCTAAATGTACTAATCAGAAAACTTCCTATACGCATAAAATAATGTTTGTTAAGCCAACTTTGAGATCACTGCGTCACCTTGAAAATCAAAATTTTGCAACAGAACTTTGTATAAAGCTGTTTTTGGTACAATGGAAACTTTTGAGATGATCAGGGCCCACATGACAGAAATTTCTTCGCTCGCATTTATAACGAACATTTTTTAAGAGGTGCTACCGAACGAAAAACTCAGTTAGGCGAGAGGTTATTTTTACACGCGCATCTGAAGCTCTGCGAGCTGAATAAAGTAATTTTTGCTCGCTGAGTTGCTTGGATCGATTGCGAGGTATAACTGGAGTAAAAAAACGTCACTTTTTCCTCTAAACTTTAGAAAGATTTTGAAGCACTCTTTAAGCGTACGAGAAAATTTTTGGACGGAAACTTAACGGCAAAATGTTGAAAACTCTCACTACAGCGAATTTTTGATGAAAATTTCTTAAAATGGTCTCCATGTTTGCCCTTAGACGGCTAAGAAGAAAGCAAATTGCATTGAGAATTGTTTGCTGTATCGACTAATAGAGAAATATTGAGTAGCGCCAGTTGACAAAAATAGCAATACACAATTTTTATAAGAACAATTTTCTAAGAACATGAAACTTCTTTTTGCTCAAAATTTAAGAACAAATTAAAAGCAATGCTAGCCAAGGCAGCAAAATAAACTAAAAGCAAACAAAAAAAATTCAAACCAAAGAAAAGAAACTAAATTTTTTACTGAGTCAAAACGGTAAAATTTTATTGATTTTCTTGTGTTTGCATGAAATGCAGCATCGTAAAGTCGTAAAGCTTTGCAGCATCGTAAAGTCTTTTTGGCAGTCGTTCAACTGCCGAAAAGACTTTTCTCAAAACGACCGAAAAGACTCAAAACGACTGCCGAAAAAAATTTTCAAACTGCGCTCTGTACTTTTGGAATAGCTGCA
Organism: Trididemnum nubilum; assembly: GCA_963965965.1. NCBI lineage: Eukaryota > Metazoa > Chordata > Ascidiacea > Aplousobranchia > Didemnidae > Trididemnum > Trididemnum nubilum. The sequence continues at coordinate 12,158,426 of OZ014469.1, forward strand.
ATTTTTCATTAGCGCAGTTTGAGAATTTTTTTCAGTACCGAGCGCAGTTTGAGAATTTTTTTCGGCAGTCGTTTGAAAAAAGCTTGCTTTTTTCAAGTTGAACGACTGCCCAAAAGACTTTACGATGCTGCAAAGCAGGAAAAAAGCCTTACTCAGACCGACAGAGCATTACGAATTAAACAGTGTTGCAAACATGGTCGCTAACTTGACATCAATGTTCAAAAATTTAAGAAAAAATTAAGAAAAAATGATGCTGAAAATCGGCAAAAAATTAAAAACAGCCAGTCTCAACTCTAGATTTACTGGTTCTAAAAAAGAACAGTGTAATTCGGCTTGTCCACTTTTGAAATTTTTTGAAACCTATTGTTGCTGTTAACATAATAGTATACCCACCAACAACCTAAAGAACGCTTCACGTCATTTAAAAAATTGTGGTATTGTAAAAGTTCTTTTTTTTACATTGATCCAAAAATATAATTAAACACCGTCGTCATTAACTAATTGTTATCAATGGAGGTTTTTGAAGCTTAGAATATTAACGCATAGATTGTAGTATCTTTTTCCATAACAATTGCATTACATACCGTCATACAGATACAGTACGCTTGAACGCATTATATTTTGAAGTAGAAATGCATCTGACGTCACAAGGAGGTATTTATTACGGACTAACCCAACATATCGCAAAGAAATTCGACAAATGTTAGGCTAGACGGTTGGAAAATAGCATTATGTTTAAGAAGTTTTTTGCTCGTTAACGCCTTTTAGCGAGCGAAAATGGTCTTTACGAGCTCGCTAACTTGTTCTGGCATGAGGGCCCAAACTCGCAAAAATGTGCATTTTAAAATTTAGTCCCAAATAAAGGACTCCATAATATAAATACTATTGAAACACCATTGTCATAAGATTTTTAAATATGGTAGATTCTCCTACCCAGCTTGTATAATAGTTCATAGTGTTTGCCATTTTTTCCAGAGTTTCATTGTTTGCAAGTTTTGTTAGTTTGAATTTATTCATCGTAATCATAATGTTATTCAAATACAGCGTTAGAGTTTCAGGCAGAATTTTATGTATTAGGGTTTGGTAAACTTTTTCTCTTTTTTTGGTTTTTTGTCAATTTTTATCGTTCCTGATTTTATTTTGTTTTATGTCTGGAAGTGCTCATGCTTGACAGGGCAGTCATGTGATCAAATTTAAGAATGAAATTACTGGAAATTCTAAATTGATTTAATTAGAACGTTTTTAACGTTGCCCATGAGAGCTTTTGCCTGGTGGACGGAGATTATTAACCCTTTGTAGAAAACTCAGATGCAGAAACATTTTTGGAAATTAGAGTAAAGTAACTCTTACACAAAACAATTATTATCAAAATGCTACAAAAATTTATAAGAGCTGCCTTACATTGCATTTACATGAAGTCAAAAGAAGCATCAACTTTTGCTCTAGTTGTTTTTTTTAGCAACTTATATACTCTCAAAAACTTTTTATTGCTGTTTTCTACAGTTTCGCAGCAGCATGGGCAAAAAAATCAGTCTTTGAAAAGATCTAACTCACCGTATGTCAACTCCAACGTTTTACATTCAAAAAAAGTATCTTCTACCCCATATATCAACATGAACGAAGCTAAGGTAAATGTAGTGGAAATTTGTAAACATTAAGTTGAAAAAGTAGCGAGTTTCTAATCAAATAGTTGTTATACTAACACCACAGAATTGACAGTTTTTTTTGGAAGATGAAGCATCATCCTATCAATTAGACTTAATAATATTTTATATTCAGAATGCAGACGTTGCACAACCATCACAAAGCCAAGGAGGCTATGAAGAATTAGAACCAGCATATGAGCCAATGAATCGACAGATGTGACAAGAAAGAAAATCTGAACTGAGCAATAAACACTTTTCAGTAATCAGCCGTTTTAAGAGGAATTTTCAGCAATTTAAATGAACTCAAGATTATGTTACATTGGGTTTAAAGTAGATTTAAATACAATGTAACCTCATTTTAAAATAGAAATTCTTTTGCAAAATTTGTCGCCCACGTAAGTTATCAGTTGATGCAATAAGTTTCCGAATTTGCAAAAAACCTGCGTAGGTAAATTTGTTTGATCTTTTTATTATTGACGTCATCACGTTATAAGCTAATTGAGAAAGTTACGCTTTATTTCCGCAACGTATCGTTCGAGTTTGTAATTTGTAATCAGGATGATAAAACCAAGAGCAAAATAAACTAAAAAGACTAACTTACAATATATTTGGTCAGCATTACTCAGTTTTGAAAAATTTTGATGTATTTGAAGAGACGCCAAACCATGTACTGTGTTAGTCTACCCCAGGGCTGCCCTAAGTGCGACCGCACAACAACTTTGTCCAGCACGCGATTGGTCTCGAGATTTACTAAGTTTCTTTCACGATTGCAATTTTTTTACCAAAAGGTTGTTTTAGTCAATGCTGCCGCTGTTTTTTCAAACAATAATTTCAATTAACTTTTTGTGAATGTTTTTTGATTAATAACGCCATTCCAACTATATTAAACATGTTAAAAATGAGCAATATTACGTTTTGTTGGCCACTAAATAAGCTACAGTGTACGAGATATTTATATATTTATAACCGCGTGGTTCGCATTCCAAAACAAATGGTCGCAATATTAGAGCTTTACTGTGCATCTCATGCTTCGTACAAAACGTGTTCAGTAGCGTAAGTATTGGGAAACAGGCATTGAGGAGGCTGAAAGTTCCGTCTTTTACCAAGTCCTTAAAAAATTTTACTCAAACCTGAACGCTTTAAAACGTGTTTGGACCTAACGCATATGTAGGGAAATGAATTGAATTAGCAATGCGATTCTTTAGGTGGATCTAAAAAGATGCAAAATTTCCTTTAAATGACGTTAAAATGGCTATTTTTTTCTTTAAAATCGCAAAAGTCCATGATGAATTTTAAAACGAGCAAAGCTTTTTCAACCCGTCGGATGTACAAACTTCGCCATAGAAAAACGTTAGCTTTTGTTTCAAGTAACTCTCTTATCAAAATTTTGCATATGATGGTGATGCTCTGCATTAAACAGGATTGTGTTTGTTGTGTAAGATAAAGTTCTTCCACATAATGTAATGGAACGAACTTTAATTTTCGGTGAACAGAAAACAAATTTTAATTTCGTAAAAGGTTAACTCGGGTTTAATAATTTTTTAATTAGATAAGAAAATATACCACGTATGTAAGCAGTATTTGAGATAAAGATTATCTAAAATATTTAAGAGAAATGTGGAGTTCACAGCTTTTTTGTCGTGACAACGGATTCAAAGAGATACATGAGCCTTGTTTATTATTATCGTATATTGTTGAGTATGTGATTTTTGTTACCGTAATATTTCAGTTACAGACAAAAATAAAAAATGCCTTGACTTGTCAAACTAAAACTCAAGGTTTTCGTGTTTCGACTATTAACTTAGGCCATCTTCACGGCTAGCTCTTAGAAGCATAAGTTAATCATTTACACAATTTTTCATTATAATATACAGTGCGAATGAGCTATTGCGATGCTATCTCTATAGTTTTAGGTTGACAATCATTGAATAAAATTTTAATAATTCTAAATTGCTGCTAATTTTTAGTTAAGTGAATATTTGCACCTTTAGCTTGTACAATGTATATCTTAAAATGCAAAACTATTAAAATCTGTTTTATGTCTTTTGCTCTTATCAATATCCAACCGTTTAGATCTACAGTATATCAGAAAACAAAAAAATAGCTTCATTACCTTATAACAACAGGGATAAATATGTCAACTTCTTACGCAATGCTCAAAGTACAGTATTGCAATCAAACTCGTGTAATTAAAATGTTAATTGATGATGTTTTAAACGGTTAAATTGATCTTGGCAAATAAACATGCAACAGATTTATAGCAGTGTTATGTATTTTCTAAGCCTTATATTTGTTTGCAATATTTGTTGTGAACTGAAACTGGAGAAGAATCCGCTTGCTTTTTTGCTTTTGTGTATTTTCTGCTCTCTCTTTCGGTAAGTTATTGTTATGAACTGATTTATTCCTATACAACCAAAATTTTAAGTGTGTGTGTAAATAAGCAAAAGAAAAAGAAAATGAATGCCAGCCACTTAAAGAAACCAAATATCTACAGAGCTTTATTACAGTATTAGCTGGTTAACTTTATAAACCTCATAATGAGAGTTCTGCCTTTGAGAAAGCCGGAAATTTACAATCTTTTTTGTATATTGATTTTATCAAAATCGCAATATCATTCCGCTTTTCCAGGTTTGTCTTAAAAATGCATGTTTTAGTTTGCGTTTAGTATTTCACAGTTTTGTTACTTGATAATTTTTAAATTACATGTGCTCCACAACAAAACACGTAAACAGTACCACATAATATATAGCATCGAAAGAACTTCAACTATTTCGCAGCATTTGCAATGTGGGAGCAACTTTTTTATTATTTTACGCTTAAAAACTTTTGTTATAGATAGCATAAAACTGAATTCAAATCTAGTAAGAATTATACCTGCAGCAGATTTGTTGCATTATACTTAAAATAGAAAAGATTTACGAGTATATCATCACCTAACTCTTACATAACTTTTTTAGAAGTATTTAACCGATTTTCTTTTTGTTTTCCATCTCAAATTATTTTAGTGTGAAAAAGACTGATTTTGATATTTTTGATTTGATATTATTATCAGCAGTAACAACTTTATTCAAACATCCTGCTTATTCATTTGTTTATTTTAATGCACAAGAAACTTTGTTGAATCAAAACAAATTACTATTTCTAAGTCTCCGTAACTACCCGCAATGGACCATCCCTGAGGATACAAATTGCTAAACAGGTATTTAAACAAAACTGGAATTGAGCATTTCAAGATAATCTAATTACTTGTCAAGTCTGTATAACCAATACGTAAAATTCTTTTATTTGTTAGTTGATTTTTAATTACATTTTTAGTAGCATTTTCAACAAGCCCAAGTAGCTAATATAACTGTAGCTTTTACAAATTTACCTGCACTATTGTTTTTGTTTGTGGGTCCACATCGCACATCGTTTTTTTAAGCATTCATGCAGTAATATTAGCCTCAAAAAAGCTTGGAACTTTTGCAACGTGATCCCTTTTTTGTTTTATTTTTTATTCAAAATTCATTTTCTATATTTTTTTGTTTAATATTGCATTATTTACTTTATTTTATTTAACGATTAAGGTTGATGTTGAAAGTGGCCATTGCTCGGTTTGATTTACATAATCTATCACTTCATATAATGTATCTATATTTAGTTTCAAGTATTGTTTGGATTTCTGGAGACACTATGGGTTTAGAAGGCATTAACATAACACTTAAATGTGATTTCAACAACTCAATTCCGTCAGTCAATAACGTTATTTTTTCTGAAAACGGTCAATCTAAATCTGCCACATTGGTGAGTTATAGTGTAACGAATCATTTAAAAATTTTGCTCCAATTTTTAAAAAGTTTATGGGTTTATCGTTTGTAATCCTACATTTGATGGTTTTAATAGCATCCTGAAGTACAATACTACAACGCTAAATTTATTCTAAATTTCACTTTTAGGGAAACACTTATTCCAAAATTCTATCCAGAGATGAAAATAATAGAGAAGTTCAATGTCGAGCCACTAAAGCTATGGCTTTACCAGTGTGATTATGAAATTCTCACTCAAGGTATTAGTTTTTTCGGTGATAATTTATTTTGGTTCAAATTAACGCTGAGAAAGACAAAATTTTTTACTGAACAAATCTAACTAGAGTACCCCTGCTCCACTAGTGAGAATTTAAAATTATCACCACAAAACTCAGTGTTATTTGCGGGAAAATTATGCTATTCTTAATAATCCCAATGATGGTGATTCTGATATGAAGATATATAATGTAACTTGTAAGTAACAGCGATGAAGTCCTCGAGGACATATTTTGAAGTCCTTGGACTTGAAGTTCAAGTCCTTGGTCTTCGCCTCAAAACCTACAAGTCCTCGAAAATGTCCTGTTCTTGGTTCTGAGACAGCACTGTTTTTGATTCATTAAAAATGGGCCATGGCCATGACCTTTTTTTCACTTTACCTTGGAAAACGGCAAAAACCTCGCAGAAAATTTGCAAAGACTTTTTTTTTGAAGAACACTTGCGCTTTGTGTCCTTAATCCTTGGCCTCGAGCACTACTGTCTTGGCCTTAAGAGGGTCTGTCCTCAAGAAGTCGGTGTTTGATCTTGGCCTTAGATTTTTTGTGTCCTTGGCCTTGGCCTCGAAGATTGTGTCCTCGACTCCACCTCTGGTAAGTAAGTTTGAGATACTAAAAAGTGCGTGGATTGCTGATTCAATGTTTTGGTTTTTGTTATGGCAATATTTTTTATTTTTGTTTGGGCAAGTTTGTTTATCAATTTTTGATCGCATGCATAGATCTAATTAGAATTAATCTTTTTTTTTATTCTCAGATACACCATATCAAAAGTCACCAACCACTTGTATGCAGTTCAATAATAAACCACAAGCTTTTGTTGTAAAATTAGTGTCCAATTCTTTGTCAACTTTTGTATCTTTGAGCAAAACTGGTGAGTAACTCTAAAGTAGAATTTAACTATGAAGTAAAACGTAGATTTATGAGATGCAGACCTATGGAAGTTTGGACAGTAAGATTATTTTCTGCGATCTACTTTAAACTGGTTGAAATAATAAATCGAGTTTATTATAAATGAAAATTTCTGTTACCTGTTTTTCATGGAAACGGTAGAGACGGTTTGCCTCTCTCGTTTTTGTTGCAATAAATCCTTTAATAAAGGCAGCTTTTCATTTTAAATTAACTTGAATTTGAGTCAAATTTATTCACAAATAACTCCTGAAAATTTGAAGTTGGTAAAGTAACGGAAAGTTTCCCAATTTTGAGGTTTGCCATAGTTAATTTCCAAACTCTGAGTAAATTTTGGCCAATATTGAACTTAAATGACGTTATAAGACTATTTTGTTAGGTGATCAGCTTGACTTGAATATTTTATGATCCAGCATCAAAAAATAAACCAATGTACAAAATTTCAACTGCCTAAGAGATCATTGCCAAAATGAGGTCATTCGTTGCAAAAAATGACGTCATTTTTCAAAAGCATGGCCATGACTTCGCAATGATGACGTCATTAACGTAAAACCAAGTTGTTGTTTTTTAATTCGGTGAACACTGACCCGTATGCCAAATTTCGTGTTTCCATGACTTTTGGTTTAGAATTGGGGAATTTTACGTTCTCCCCTGGTTAATGAATCATTGTAAAATGCGTTGGTCAAACAGCCAGTGTAAAATAGGGTTGTAAACAATGCAAAAATATAGCTGCATCTTGGGAACAAACAAACAAATTGGAAAATTTAGAAGCAATGTTTTGCATTACATTAATGCAAGTTTTATTTATAAACTTACTAACTTGCTGGAATAGTGAACGTCAAGAAGTACAATCAAGTTTAGCATGTTAATTATTTTAGGTTAAATTTTTTTGTTGAAAGAAACAAAAATGGTTGGTGTTTATCCTTCATTAGCCAGCTTTTAGTCTGTATCCGTACCGTTGACGAAAACTTTATTGTTTGTGAAGAACTACTCAAGACATGTCCACTTTATGGGTCTGCAAAAGGTATCGACATATTTAACAGCCTTGTGTCTGTCGTCGAATCTTACGGAGGTTTTGAGAAGTGTGAGTGTGTTATAACAGATGGCGTTAGAGCAACGACAGGACAAGGGATTGGACTTGCAAGCATTCTAAAAAATCATGGAGTTAATTGCCCAATGTTCCATTGCATCATTCATCAAGAAGCACTATGTGCCAAAAGTTTGCAAATGAGTGATGTTATGATAACAGTGACTAATATAGTCAACATCATCAGAGGAGGAAATAAAGCCCAAAGACACAGAAAATTTATCCAGTTCTTAAAAGATTTGGAAGCAGATTATGAAGATGTGCCTCAATTCTCCAAAATTCGATGGTTAAATGCAGGAAAAACATTGAAACATTTCTTTGCTTTGAGAAAAGAAATATTATATTTTCTGCAGAGTGAAACAGAAGCTACAACCAAAGAGTACCAAATTCAGTTAAGTGATGATAAGTTTATTGGTTCCTTGGCTTTCTGGACAGACATTAGTAATCACTTGAACATGCTAAACTAAAAACTGCAAGGCAAGAAGCAATTTATCTCTCAACTAGTAGGGCATATTGAAGGTTTTCGCAAGAAACTCGTGCTATTCAAGGCTTCCTTGCAAAAAAACGATGCTACACATTTTCCTTCTTGCTGTGAATTGATTGGTGAAGGGACAAAAATCGATTTTTGTGCATTTTCTGCAAAAATTGGTGAAATTACTGATGAGTTTAACCGCAGATTCGCTGACTTTGATCTGCTAAAGACAAAACTTGAGCTTTTCAATAATTCTATGGAAGTTGACATAGAGTCTCAGGCATCTTGTTTTCAGCTGAAGTTATGTGAATTACAAGCAGATCCTTTTCTGTTGTCAAAAAATAATGAGCGTCACGACGTTTTTTGGAAACTTGTAAGCAAAGAACAGTTTCCCTGCTTAAGAAACTTTGCATTGAAGATGTGTTCTATGTTTGTTAGCACATATATTTGCGAAATCATTTTTTCTTGTATGAAGCGGTTAAAAAGCGACGAACGGAACAGAATGAGTGATGAAACCCTGGATGCTCGTCTACGTCTGTCTACCTCCGAGATTGAAGCGAACATTGACACTATAGTCAAATCAAAAGCATTAAACAATGAATAGTTTGCTATTTGTGTGGATGCGTTCCGTAATGTTTTACTTTGTTTATGCTGTGGTAGGTAAACTACCTTCTTTGTAAACGCCAATTTTCAAGACTTAAACAAGCATGAAACGTAAGACATTTAGTAAAACATAGTGCCAATGGTAAAATAACAATCTGACAGCGCATGATTAAAATCTAGATTTATCTTTGCGGCTCGCGAAGCTTTTTCAAAACTTAATGCGGCCCTCAATGCTCTTAGTCTTGGACCACACTGTACTATGCCTAATGGAACGTTTTTGAAGCAATTTCTTTGTGTTGTAATTTCAGTAGGAAGTAATTTAACTCATACAGTTAAGGCTTGATATAAAGCATTGCAAATTGTATTTAGAACCACTAATAGGGTGGTCCAAAAAAATTTTTTTTGGAAAAGTTGTGCTCCCAGTGCATAAAAGTGTGCTACCTCACCCAAAACTAGCTTGTGGGAATAATTTTGGAAAAATATTAATGTTTGGGGGTTGCTACCACCCACCAAAGTCTGAAGTTTAGGTGATTTTTATGCTTAGTGTTTTGTACTATATATTAGGGTGGTCCAAAAAAAAATTTTTTTTTGAAAAGTTATGCTCCCAGTGCTTAAAAGTGTTCTATTTCAGTAAAAAATGACATATGCAAAACATTTTTGAAAAATTTTATTGTTTGGGGGTTGCTACCGCACTTCACTAACCCTAACCTCAAAGTTGATCCATTTCATAATAGTGTTCTCTACTGTACGGGATACTATTAAAACAACCTTTTTGACTTTTATCAAATTCACAAGCTTTTGTTACGCAGCTGACTGCATTTCTCTTCATGATTAGTTGAGATCAGTTCACAATTTATCTATTCAGCTACCGTAATGCACTCTTTTACAGATTTTTTAGGGTACAAGTTTATTAGTAGAACAAACCACAAATAGAAAATTATCTAGTAAACTGTTTAAATCAGTGACCACTAAGCATCGTTACAGAGAGTAAAGTTAAGGAATGTCAAATCAGTTAGACAATAGAACTACTGACTAAGAATACAGACTTGCAACTTGTTTAATGTTTACAGAGTAGCTTCCTAAGTTTGTCACCTAATAAAACTGTAAAATTTTAGATTTACATTATCAGTTTAAAGTACAGTACATGATGCTATGTAGAAGTGAAACTGATATCTGGTTGGTGGGACATTGCAAGCAAGAACTCACGGGAAGCAAGTTGCCTTCACAAAGGGAAGTTCTAGCTGTTTTTATGCACCATCACAAGATAGACAATAAACCTACAAAAGAATGCGCTGCTTTATTAGCTAAAGAAGTGATGGTATTTTGGGAAAAGGCAAGAATTCCTATTCAGCGGAATGATCATGTTGCCGAAAAAGTCAAAAAACTATTTACAGAATGGGCTGGTCTAAAAAAGAACAAAAAAAACAAGCAAAAGAGAAGCAACAATCTAGTCAAAAAAGAAAGCCAATTCAATGATAAACTTGATAATTTATTTGACATTGCCCACAAAAATGCGATGAAACTGATTGAAATTGAAGAAGACCGTCAATTCTTATTAGCTCAAAGAAAAAGTGGAAGACAAGGAAGAATGGGATCCATTGATATGCAGTTACACAAAAAAGAAAAAAGAAAAATTGAGAGAACTTTGAAACAACAAAGCATTGCAGAAAAAACAAAGTTGCAAAATGAAGAAGTATCATCTCAAGTTACAACAATTCCTGAATCAAGTGATGATGCATCAGTTAGTTCTAAAGCTAGTGATGATTACGTTCCACAAAAGTGGCATATGAAAAAAACCAACCCATCAAAATTGGAACCTCCACCTCCCAAAAGATCAAAACAAGTTGTTACTCCTGGATTAGCAGCAGCACTTGACAGAACTAAAACGAGCGACAGGAATGCCACTTATGTAATTTCTGAAGCTTTCAAATCTGTTGGTGACAATGCTGATGAGTTGGTGCTAAGTCGGCAAACGGTGCGTCGAAAACGAATGGAATTTCGCCAATCTTTTGCTAAAGATTTAAAGGAGTCCTTCAAAGCAGACATTCCATTAACAGTTCACTGGGATGGCAAAATGATGTCTGATATAGCTGGAAGAGATATAGTTGATCGACTTCCAGTAGTTATATCCGGACTTGGTGTAGACCAGCTATTATGTGTATCTAAAATTGCATCTGGAACTGGCGAAAACATGGCCTCATCAGTTTGTGATGCAATTAAAGATTGGGGAGTCACTGACAACATTGCATCTCTTTGCTTTGATACTACGAGCAGCAATACAGGTTTAAAGAAAGGAGCATGCACTTTGATTGAGCAAAAGTTGGGGCGTCCATTGCTACATTTGGCATGCCGTCACCACATAATGGAAATTTTACTGGAATGTATGTTTAGCAAATGCTTTGGCCCATCTTCAGGGCCAGAAATCAAGTTGTTTCAAAGATTTAAAACCGAGTGGGAGTATATCAATCAAGAAAATTTTGAAGAAAATGATTTAGATTTAGATCCAGAAACTAAAAATGAAATTATTTCATTTTGTTCATCTCAACTAAAACAGCACCATCCACGAGATGATTACAAGGAATTTTTGGAACTTGCCATGATCTCATTGGGAGCGATGCCAAAATCACAGAGTAATAAAAAATCATATCACTTCATTGCACCTGGAGCAACACATCGAGCAAGGTGGATGGCTAAAGCAATTTATACACTAAAGATAGGATTGTTCAGAGATCAATTTAAGCTAACTCCAAAGGAAAAATCTGCTATAAAAGCTGTAAATCAATTTGTAGTCAAGTGTTATATTAAACCCTGGTTTTTGAGTCGTATTGCTGTTTGTGCTCCTCGTGTTGATCTTGCTTTGCTCAAGATGCTTGCTTCGGAAGAATGCTACCATCCTGTTCTTCGTAAATTTAAAAACCATCTTTGGTACTTAAGTGAGGAGCTCATTGCTTTATCGTTATTCGATTCTGATGTGTCTATTTCACGGAAACAACAGATAGTACAAGCAATCCAGGCTAATGTAGTGCAAAAAGAACCTACAAAAAAATGCAATTTGGATTTGGTGAATCTGGAACAAACAGAATTGCACGACTTTGCCACCAGCAATACCTTACGGTTTTTTAGTACCCTTGATCTTGATTACACTTTTTTACAAAATGATCCTGAACTATGGGAAGGATTACAGAGTTATGATGATGCTTTGAAAGTTGTTGAAAATTTGAGAGTCACCAATGACAATGCTGAACGTGGAGTGGCTCTGATTCAAGAGTACAATCAACTGCACACTAAGGATGAACACATGAAGCAATATTTACTGCAAGTGGTTCAAGAGCACAGAAGGAAATTTCCTACATGCAGCAAAAGCGTTTTAAACATGCAGCTGGTTTAAGTTGTTAAGTTGATGTGTCACTGAAATATCGTATTGATGTTAAAATTTTTAAATGTGGCATTTATTAGCAATTTGCTTGTCGTATGAGATTCAGGATTAACCTCATTTGATTAACTACAAGTAAAAAGCTTGTTTTTTGTATTAAGTGTTAAATATTACACTTTCCTTTGATGTGAAACTGCATAACAGCGTTAAATACTCGTATGTAAAGCTTTACTTCAAATGCAAATTTGTACAGTTATGCACTAATTATTGTAGGCCTAATGTAACCTAATGATTGTGCCAGACTGCCAGTATCAGCTAAATCTATAGGTGCCATGTCAAAATAAGTGTCTTCATTGGATTTGTGGACGCCAAAAATGCTGAAATCGACACCAATTTTGTAAATGAGCATGATACTTCATATTTTGAGACAACAGTGCCACCTAGTGCCTTTGCCTTAAAATAATTACAACCCCAACATTGCTAAAGAAATTTAATTATTTGTTTGCTTTCGCTTGCTCACAACAACATTGTGTTTCATTCCACAAACTTGGTTTGTTAATTTTCATAAAAGTTACAATTTACTAAGGAATTTTAAGTGTTAGAGAAAAAATAGGGAAAACTTTGGGGGTTGGTAGCAACCCCCAAAAATAAATTTTTTTAAAAAAAATTTTGCACGTGTTGTTTTTTTGCAATGTAGCATGGTTTTGACCACTGGGAGCACAACTTTTCCAAAAAAAAATTTTTCAAGCCATTTTTGGACCACCCTAACCACTAATTAATCATAAATCTTTCAATAGAAAATTGTTGATAGTCAATCTTCTGAAACAGTGCTCGGTGATATACAAAGTAAATTGAGAGCAAAATACAACTATACAAAATCACAGTAAAAGGTTAAAAGCACAACAGTCTGTTTCGTCCCAAGGACAGATCAGATGCTACTGCAATCTCATTCAAATCTATTTGAATAAGATTGCAGTAGCATTTGATCAGTCCTTGGGACGAAACAGACTGTTGTGCTTTTAACCTTTTACTGTGATTTTGTATAGTTGTATTTAAAGTAAATTGAGAGCAAAATACAACTATATAAAATCACAGTAAAAGGTTATAAGCACAACAGTCTGTTTCGTCCCAAGGACTGACCAAATGCTACTGCAATCTCATTCAAATATTGCAGTAGCATTTGATCAGTCCTTGGGACGAAACAGACTGTTGTGATTTTAACCTTTTACTGTGATTTTGTATAGTTGTATTTAAAGTAAATTGAGAGCAAAATACAACTATATAAAATCACAGTAAAAGGTTAAAAGCACAACAGTCTGTTTCGTCCCAAGGACTGATCAGATGCTACTGCAATCTCATTCAAATAAATTTGAATAAGATTGCAGTAGCATTTGATCAGTCTTTGGGACGAAACAGACTGTTGTGCTTATAACCTTTTACTGTGATTTTGTATAGTTGTATTTTGCTCTCAATTTACTTTGTATATCGTCGAGCACTGTTTCAGAAGATTGACTATGAACAATTTTCTACTGAAAAGATTTATAATTAATTAGTGGTTCTATTTGCATAATAGATTCTATTTGAATAAGATTGCAGTAGCACCTGATGAGTCCTTGAGTCAAAACATATTGTTGTGATTTTAACCTTTTACTGTGATTTTATATAGTTGTAAATTTTTCGATAATGAGATTTAGCAAATCTTTTTACAGTGCCAAATGTTATTGTACTGTGTAATTTTCATTTATTTCAAGCCAATTTGAAAGATGCTGGAAACTGCAACTTCATTGTTTGTCTTTATTTTTTCTTCAAAAATGAATTACATTTCAAAGTATAGTTGAGAGCAATGAAACTAATCAACCAGCATCAAACAGTCCAGATTCAATGCCTATTGTTGCATTTGCAGTAAACGTGGTAATTTTGGTGACAATCATCGTTATTCTAACAATTGGAATTATTATTATTTGCAAGCGATAAAATAATGCAGCAGGTAAAACTAAACTATTACTTGCCTTGAAAAAAAAGTGTTTGGTGCAACTGAACGTTTAAAAATTTAATGTTCGTTCTCAAAAGTTTATTAAATTTGTTTGATTTGTCTTCCAATTACTAAAACTTTGAACAAATGTTATAAGAACAATTTCGCTTTGATAAGTATGCTTTGATAAATTAGTACTCAACAAAAATATGTGGCCTTCATTTAAATGACTTGTTGACATTAATTCAATTACGCTTTTGTTTGCTTTTAAAGATTTCTTGAACATTAGATTGTGTGACGCTATGTTTTTTTGCGCATAGCTTTTGAAATTCTTTGTTAGATGCGAAACAAGAGTTTGATATGGCGGTTCAATTAAGAACCACCAAAGTAGATATTAATGAGGGCTTATCGCTGCGATTGACAGCTAATCAAAGGCGGAAATAGTTGTACTGTACATTCACAAAAAATACAAGACAATTAGCTCAAAGACTGCCGTAATCAGGCCATCGACTGCATCCAGACGCATCCTTCTGACAAAAGTGGTAGTGAAAATAATACCCCTGACGTGATGACGTGACGTAGCACCCTATGTCAAAAATTGAAGTTATAAACTGAGGCGCAAAATTTGCAAACATATGACGTAAAATTTGCAAGCAATAAAGAACATAATATTAGTTATGCGTAGGTATAAAGTCTTAAGGGTTGGGTCATAAGCGAGTTTTCATAAAAACCACTACATTGGCATGTTTTTCAATGTTTGTATTTTTTTTAGAAAGAAAAGTACAACAAAACGCAAAAAAGCAGCAGGATGGAGCACTTGGAAAACACTAAAAAAAAAACAAGCATGGGTTTATCTATTTGAATAAGACAGGGGTATGTTTACTGCCTGATAGACTTAGCTGTACTGGTGTTAGGCTATCTTTACTGAAACATAAATGATAAGTGGTGACTGGTGAGTGGTGACTAAACTTGACAAAAAGAAAAACTGTATAGAAATGACTGGAAAGAAGAGCTTTCGAAAACCTCCGTCATCGGGTGCTGGTACGTCTAAATCTAGCCCACAAACAATTAAGCCTACTAGTCCTAGCGCTGCTGTTTCGGATGGCTTAGATCGAAATGTTATTGAAAACGTGATTGGATCTGTAATAAAAGACACTGATATTCTGGAAAGAAGCCTAGCTGAAAAAAAGCATAATTATCATGTACCAAGAAGCAAAGTTGCTGCTGATGATGAGGCATTTGTGCTATTGCAGCAGGTTAAAGATGACTCAGAATTCATTGACTTAATAGCGACCAAAATCAGTGAAATAATCATGTCCAATAACATCTTCAAACAAATAATATGTGACGCTGTCTCATTGGATCTTCAAGAAAAGATGGCAAAACTGAAAGATGAAATTTGGCTTCAAAATGAAAAAATCAAAACCTTAGAAGTAGGTTTGGAAAATCAGGCACAATACTCGCGTTGAAATTGTTTGCTGATACATGGTGTAGTAAAAAAATTGAATGAAGACACTGATGAAACTGCAATTCAAATTTTTAATGATTATCTTGGAGTCAAAGTGACCAAATCTTGCATTGATAGGTCACACAGACTAAGATCAGCAAATGAGAAAAGCCCCATAATTGTAAAATTTTTATGCTACAACCTTAGAAATTTGGTTTTTCTAAACAAGAAGAAGCTAAAAGACTCGGGCATTGTGATCACTGAGGCACTTACTCCTCAAAGAAGAGCATGTGTCAAAAGACTAACAGAGCTACGCAAGAAAGGTCTAATACACTCAAATTGGACTGTAGATGGAAAGATTTTCTATACAAAACCAAATAACACCTCTACCAAATTAATGATTGACCCTCCGAATCTTGATAACATTGACTTGAAGTTTGCTAAACAGAACTAGCTTGGCAAGTACGGTAGTAATTTAGTATTGACATGTAATGCTGGTAATGCAAGCCTGAAAAATACAATTTGTTTTCTTTTTCAACAAAATTTACAATTTCGTAAACTGTTGCTTTATTGAAATCATTTCTAAGCAAATCAATCCTACAAATTTGGAATCCAAACAAGTACTTGGTCATATCTTTCAGTTTCTTTTATTTTTTTTTATACTTTGTTGATGTACTTGCTTAATTTGATACCAGGATTTATATGTAAATATGCTGTCATACACCAAGCTTAGTAGCAATTTAGGATTGATGTACACTAAAAGGCATGAAGAAAATCATCACCAGTAAGCTATCATATGAGAGCTTTTTCTACATGTGAAAATTGAGAAGAGTTGATGTGTAAGCTACTTTGTTGACTAAATTAGTTTTAGCGGTACTCTTTTCTTTTAGGTGATAGCCTACACATTCTTATATAACCAACAAAGCTAAACATGTCGAGTAAGCAATATCTCTAGCACTTTTGTGCATAAATTAAGTTGCAGAAAATGCTTGTTATAATTTGTAGCATGCAATACCACACAAAGTCGTTATTTTATAACCATTTTCGATAAACTACCATCACGTCATCGCTTCAACTAAACTATTTTTTGATTCGATGGCCTAATGTTCGGTTTGCCATTAATTCTGGAGTAAGTGAGCATAGACTTATTTGTTCTAGTTTGTTGTCGTTTTCTGCTTCACTTGTTACGGTGAAGGTCAATAAGTGCAAGATTTTTTAAGCTTTTGTTGTTTGTTTGTTTGATAGTTTTTTTTGTTTTTTTTTGTTTTGGGTTTGATGGATAGAGCTCACCTTGATTTTGATAATGAAAATACTGATTTTGGTGGACAAGTTGAAGACTGTAACTACTTCAGTGTTTCTCAATATTCCAATATTGTTAAAAATCCTAAGTTCTTCAATCAACTAGCTTTTGTGCATTTTAACATGAGATCCTTGCCAAAAAATAAACACAAAATAGATTCATTTTTAGGACAGTTGTCGGATGATTGCCTACCTGCAATAATATCTATTACTGAAACTAAGCTCAATAATGCCAATGCTAAATCAGTTAATGTAGAAAACTATCTATTTGAACACGTTGACTCACTGTCCCATGCTGGAGGTGTAGGAATATACATAAGAAAAGATTTACAATACTCTGTCAAATCAGAAACTATCAATTGCCCTAATTGTGAAAGTTTATTCATTGAAATTCTTAACAACCCAAAATTGAATAAAAAAACAGCAACCAAGGCTTTGATTGTTGGTGTTATTTATAGACACCCAAATACTTCCTATGTATCCTTTAAGGAAGAGTTATGTAAAATTATGCAAAAATTCAGTAAGTCAAACAATACCTTTGTTCTAATGGGTGACTATAACGTGGATTTATCAAAGCAAGATATTGACAATAAGATACAACAATATGCAAATGAAATATATTCATCTGGGTGCTTCTCTCTAATTAACAAACTAACTAGGATAACTTCAGCTTAAGCCACTACTCTTGACCATATCTATAGCAACTCACTCCAAAAAAATTCAATTAGTGGGATTCTTATTAGTGATGTATCAGATCACTTGCCTACATTCTGCATTTTGAAAAGTAACATTCATAGAAGCTTCACTCCAGGAATAATGACAAGAGATATGAAAAAATTTAATGTTGAAGCCTTCTCTGAAGATGTAAACAATAGGCTGCAACATTTATCACATAGTCTGAATGATGATCCAAATACAGAAATTCATAATATTTTAACTGCTATAACAGAAGCAACTAACTTGCATGCGCCATTAACAAAATTGTCTAGAAAGAAGATGAAAATCAAAGCTAAGCCTTGGTTGACCAAAGAATTGCTTGAATGTATTTCAAAAAAAAACAAATTGTTTGAGCAATGCTATAAACAACACAGACCTCATTTGATTTCAAAATATAAAACTTACTTAAAAAAAGTAACCAAACTGAAAGACACTGCAAAGAGAAATTATTATCAAAATGAGTTGCAAAAGCACAAAAATAATATATCTATGCAATGGAAGATCATAAATAAAATACTATGCTACAAAAGATTAGAAAGTAACAGCATTCCTTTGATAACTGATGAACAAAAGGGTAAAATTACTGACAAAAGCATAATACCTGACTTGCTAAATGAGTATTTTACAAAAGTAGGACCTAATATGGATGCAAAAATACCTGCCGCCACCAAACATTTTACTTTTCCAAGTTTACCTAACTCCTTTATGTATGATCCAATTTCAGAAAATGAAATATATTCACAAATTTTACAACTTAATCCTTTAAAAGCAGCTGGGCCTGAGAATGTACCAATCAAATTCTTAAAAATATTAGCGCCTATAATATCCACTTATCTGAGGGATGCATTTAACAAATGCCATGAAACAGGAATTTTTCCTAATTCTCTAAAAAATGCAAAGATAGTCCCAATCTACAAAGCCAAACAAAAAGATAGAGCCAGTAACTATAGACCTATCTCTCTTTTGTCACCTATTTCAAAAATTTTTGAAAAGTTGCTATATTCAAGACTTGAGTTATTTTTTTCAAAAAATAAGGTAATTACTAAACAGCAGTTTGGTTTTCGTTGTGGTTACTCTACTGAAATGGCAGTAACAGACCTATATAACCAACTTATAAAAAACCGAGATGATGGTTACAATTCATGCTGTTTGTTTTTGGATTTGTCAAAAGCCTTTGACACTGTAAATCACAAATTACTTCTTGATAAACTTTATTTATATGGTATTCGAGGAAATATGCATAATCTTCTCTCCAGTTATTTAACTAATCGTCAACAGTTCACTGTTTGCAACAATATTCCATCAAAAGCTAGTACAATAGTGTGTGGGGTACCATAAGGCTCTACCCTGGGACCTCTACTGTTTTCTTTGTACATAAATGATCTGCCACTTCATACAACCTTTCAAGTTAACATGTTTGCTGATGACACAGTTCTAATACTAAAAAATAAAAATACAGCTCATCTTCAGCAGCAAGTAAATCAAGAACTTATTTCTATTGATGAATGGATGAAATATAATAGACTTTCTCTAAATTACACCAAAACAACATACTTTGTTTGTGCACCAAAATGTCACTCAAGTTCCTGGGAAAACTTTACCATAAAAATAGGCAAACATATAATTCCATCTGTGGAATCCATAAAATATTTGGGTGTCATGATAGATAAACATTTAAATTGGAAAGCACACATTGACTATGTAATCAAAAAATTGTCATATGCAGCCAGAATTCTATCTATAATCAGACATTATGTTAACAAGCAAACACTAATCAAGTTATATTACAGTTTTGCTTATCCGTATCTAAAGTATGGAATTATTTCATGGGGCAGTGCTTGTCAAACTTCATTGGCAAAGATTCAAGTGCTGCAAAACAACATCATCCGTATTATGAACTTCAAATTTGTAAAAGATAAAGCAAAAATGTGTACTTTGTTTAAATCCATGAAAATATTGAAAGTGAAAGACATTTTTGAACTAGAAATTACTAAATTTATGTACTCTTATTATCACTCCATGTTACCTGAAAATTTCGACAATTATTTTAAATATGCTTGTAAACATCATGATTACAAAAGGAGATCAATTGCTGCAAACAATTTTTATTTGGAACGAGCTAAAAATCGAAACGGGCAACGATCTTGCTCGTACATTGGAGTAGAAATATGGAATAATATTTCACCAACTTTCAAACAATTACCAAAATACTCATTTAGCAAACAAATAAAATTGTCCATGCTAAATAATTACTGAAGTACTTACAGTCTTGATAAACTCGAGGTAAGCCCAAGTATATGCTAACTGCTATCTTTTTGGTTGAATACTTAGGGTTTTTTTGTTTTTTTTCTTTTTGTTGTTTTTTTTTTTGTTTCTTTGTTTTAAAAATGGTGAAAAATTACCCCCTGAAAAAAACAAAAACAGTTACAATAATTAATTAATTGTATGGGCAGCTTGACTCGATGACCCGAAAAAGGTCTTTCGCTGTCCTGTTTGCTTGATAGTAAGTAACTTAATGTACAGTATTCATATTTTTGGAATAGTTTATTAATTTCCACGCATTCGTCAATAATTACTTCTTGTTAAGTGTTACAGTAAATTAGCCCACATTTAATTCCTTGATTGGCATTAATGTTCATTCTATTTGTGCGTGTGGATATTTATTATTATTTTTTATTGGTGGTTAAGTTTCTAGAAATTGAACTCAAGTGAACAAATAAATTGAATTGAATTATGGCAACTTCATGCAAAACTTGTCATTAAAAAAACAATGAATGTTTCAGACTGTGCTTTTTAAAGGAATTGAATATGCATGTTACTTTTAAAAAGTAGCGCATTTGAAAAAGTCTCTCTCACTGTTTCATTGATTTCATCATGCGCATTTATTTTTATCTTATGAAAAGATTGGAGCTGCTGGATATCTAAACGTAGATTTAAATAAGAAAGCAAATGATACAAGAAATTACGTTCAGAAATTTCTTGGTCAATTGGTCGCGCAGTACACTACAACATTAACATACAGCAAATTGCTCTTTGTATGCTTATATACTTTTTCAATAAAGCTGATGTACATTACTGGTTTTTCTACACTAAGTGGATACTATAGTTTTATTTCGTTTAAATTTACGAATTAAAAATCTCATAATGGGCCGAGAAACAATATTTGAGAAGCAAAACTTTTTGATACTCTAATTCAAAAGAAAATACAATTTTGAGCAATAGCGTACATAAATTTGTGTATTATCAACTTTTTTAAAAATCAGATGCAGTAACATATTATGATGTACCGCAAGTGGTTTCTTATTAACAAAAAAGCAAACCATAACAACGTGTACAAAGTTTCTTTTTTTGTTTTGCAGCAACAAGAGCTGCAAAAACAGTCGTTGAACATATCTGCATCGTCTTATATCAACTCCAACATTTCACATACAACAAAAACCACTTTGACTGCATCGATCAATACGGAAAAACTGAGGTATTTAGTGTTATTTAGCACAGAGTTTGTAAACTTTAAAGTTGCGGAAATGATTCGCTTAATTATAAAGTAATTTTTCCCAATTCCACTAAACCCTTACGTATTTCAAGAAAAAAACATAATTGCTTTTATCAATTCAAAGATAACAATTGCTTTTTATATAGATTTCAGAAACTACAAAACCATTACAAAGTGAAGGAGGTTATGAAAAAATTGACCTCAAAGCAACGGCAACAATTCAACAAAATTGAAAAATTAAGAACTTTGTAAAATTCTGTTGTCTCTTTGCTGAACTGAATCAAACAATGTTGAATGTGACATCAACAATTAAGTTAAATATCAAAGAATAAGCTGCTTGTGCACTATAAGATCGTAATTTTTGTGGCAACGTTTATGTAGATCGACATTTTTAATATTGTACCCAGAGTTGTGTTACAGGATACAACGGATGTGTTACGTCATACCAGTATATGATTATTAGTTGTCGTTCACATTGTCTTTAATTTGGTTCATTACAATGTGTATCCTGAACTTTATCATACGCTTTTAAACGCAAGCAGCTAAAAAACACTTCCTTATAATGACGTCATCAATTTGGATCAGATTAACAAATTGTTGTGCATTTTTTGTTTCGGTTTAGCAAGGTATTTTTTAAAGGAAAACACAAAGATTGAGTAACTTTGTATCTTCTAAATTTGATTGAACACTTCTAAAAAAATCTTCCAATGTACAGCCTAAGGCGACTTTTACTGATCACGCGTACAAGCGCTGCAGAAATACGCTTATCCTTTAACTGCATGCATTTTGTCTTTTCTTTTTTTGCATTTACTGTACATTGAAAAAATATCATGCATATTTCCGCTTAAAAATGCGCATGATCGATAAAAGCCGGTTAAGACGTGCAACCACGAAGCTTTAGAAAAATGAGGTACCTTCACTCGTTAGCTAAAAGTCAAAGAAACAAAGCATACTTAATCAGATTTTGTCGTCAACTTTTTTATATAGAGGATCACACGCTTAAAAAAAATACATCATTTGCTTCTACCAAAAATCTATTTTAGAATAAGCAAAGGATTTGACAGCTGCAAACAAAGCATCTTCAGTAAGAGTATAGTTAAAACTGATAACAGAATATCTCATAAGCCTCAGTAACCCAGATTTTAGCACTTATTGCTTATGTGATTTATTGCGGTTATTGTGTTACGAGTATCAATATGACTTTTTTTTGTTAAAAATCATTATTTTAATCAAAACATGTTAGAGTTTTATTGAACTAAGATTTACAAAAGATTTCAGACTTGTATTGAATTATGATTTTTTGGCTAGATCAGTATCTTTAATATATAGATTTATTTTTTCACAATTCAAAGAAATAAGAAAAAAATGCAAATAAGTAAAAGAATCCAGCAGAACAATAACCCAAGCAGTTACTTGAATTGTGCAAGGTAGTTGCAAGAAGACCTCTTAGTTTTAAGTTAAACGAATTATGTATCTGTTATGGTGCTAAATTTATGTACAAGCACACGCGTAAAAACTTGCTCCCCAGCTTTTACTTCTTTTTTACCTTAGTCGCAAAGATACCCAAACGATCAACACGTTTGGCGTAATCCCAATACAGTTTGTATCTGCCGGATGTAAAATACTTAAACTACACAGAAACATTAAATTCCAAAGGGTTCAATTGTAGAAATTGTTACCTCCAGAAATAAAAAAAAATACCCTTCAATCAATTTAAAATACAATATAAGGAGTATTTTCTGTCAGATTATGCTTGATGACTCTAGCAATTATTTTATTTGGAAATTTCATAGGACTACTATACATTTTTTGTGACTGTTGACGCCCTATCCGCTGTACCGCGTAAGGACGCGAATACTGACATTGCTGGAGATTGGTGGAAAATGGCTGGCTTGTTTCGCGTCTCTTTGCTCAAGTTTTGTTTTACCTAACGAATCTTTTATTCGAATGTTTTACTGTAGTTAATGATAAAATAGAGCTGAACGTGAGCATGGAGGCGGAATCGATGGCCTTCGAGTGTTCTGTTGGCGCATCTCGTTACCTATTTCATTACTGCAATTTAATGATTAAATTACAGATATGCACTGCATGATTGACTGAGCTCTTACAGGTGGCTGCTCAACTCGATGACTGACAGTTCCTTTCGCAACTTCCTGCACAATTTAACTCAATGCTTTTTGCGTGCTTTGTGTTGTTTTGTACTAAATTAATATGAGAGTAATATGGAGTTGAATCGCCCCAATAAAAGTTAACACTGCTCGATCTTAAGATGTGTTCTGTAATTTAAAAAAATGTTTTGCGCCAGCTTCTACTTGTTCATTAGTGCTTACACACAAACAAAAAACGCTAAAAACGTTGTGATACAATTTATCGTTTGTTTTGTGACAGTAATTTTTGTTTATATTTTGCTTTAAATTGACCAAAATATGAATTTTAAGTTTTCTCGTTTTGAATTTCAAATTTTGACTCCTAGGTTATTTAACATTTATTTGCGGTTTTTTGATTCTACAGTATCACTTGGCAAATACAAATTAAATGCAGATGAGGCTAAGCTCGTAGTTAAATGGAATTATGATTGTAAATTTTAAATATTGATTATTTATTTGAAAGCAAGCTACAAGTACATTTATGATAGTTTGATTTTTTCAAGCTCTTTTTAAAACTAGAAACCTTTTGTCATTTTGCGTTAATGAGGAAGAATTACTGTACAACGTAGCTACTGCGCTGTTCAAATCAAGCGGCTACCTATGCTGATCATGTTAGTGCAACAACTACCGGTACTGCCACTCAAGGTGAACGCAATTATTGCTCAACCCCCTGTTTGCTTTTGATTGGGTTAAATCAAGCAATTACTGTACTCTAAGCCAAAAAAAAAGCTTTCAGCCTGAATAAAAATCAGTTTCAGAGTAGCAATTCAACTAGAGCTGCTCTATTGATTCGACAAACTTATGATTATGCTCATATTTATTGTTTTGAAGCATTTGCTTTGCTAGTTTTTTGACTTTTGTGGTGTTGAGACCTGAGTAATTTGAAAACAAAACGGTAGCAGCCTACCCAATACTGTTGTACAATTAATTTGATTTAAACAACAATATTTTTATCCAGCCATTTTTTGTTTTAGTTAGTCTTAAGCAGTTGCGAAAAAAAAGTCCTTTGCATTGATATGGTGAGACAGACGCAAAGTGTCGGGTTCTAACGAGCGGACGAGTGTTGTACAGTAAATCTTTATAATAGCAAACAATTGAATTTATGTTAAATAAGCTGTTATGATGCCGAGAATATTCTACATTACACGTTTGCTGTTAATGTTCTTTGCTTTTGGTAAGTTTAATTTTCAGAGTATAAACTGTTAAGTACGTACTGTAAACTGAATGGCTAGAGTGGAGAAGCTCTTATTGATATAATGCTTGAGCAGAGCTGGGCACCCGCTACTTGGAAAGTAGCGGCGCTGCTATTTGGCAAAAAAAGCAGCGGCGCAGCCGCTTATCGCTACTTGAATGAAAAAGTAGCGCAGATGCCGCAACTTGCATACAAAACAGCGGCCGCTGCCGCTAGTTTAAGAAAACACGTTGTAAAAAGAACGATGGCATTCAAATGCGGTACTTAAAAGTGAAATTTCAACTTTATTTACGAAAGTTACTTATTCAAGCTTTTAAAATATTCGTACAGATTACAATCAGCATTAGCAGGCTTAAACGGTAAATAATTAAGAAAATCACAATTCAACTGGTTATTGGCATGCTGCTTTCAAAAAAACAAGCAATTTAAAATGCTGGTTGGTTAAACCAGCGCTTCGGAAATTACCTAGAGAGTTACCCTTGTAAGTTACACTAGGAAATAAAATTCCTTATCGCATTTTCTACACAAACAAAAGGCGATAAGAAATAGTTTAAATCACTATCGACTCAAACAATCTAAGGTTTTTACATTAAAGCTCGATGACATACAGTATTCAGCTTCTGTACAATTCTGTCCCGGCTATTATAGCTCTGAAGTGGTCGATCTGTTATCACACGCTCGGTACTTAACCGCTAAAGTAATTCTTCGTTTAGAGATCTTACAGGAAAATTTATGAATCAACCGAGCTAAAAAACATTTGAAATTTTGTAGAAATGGAAGGTGATTCACGCCCCTGCGATGATTTCATCCAACTTTGATAAAAACGTAGATAGAAGGTTTAAGAACCAGAGTTTACAAGCTTGCAAAAGATACCTAGCAATGACGTATTCTATAGCGTGGGCAGCACTGGCCCAGCGCCACGGGTGGGCATTTTGGGGCCGTACCCCCCAAATTACTGCTTTTGCTCCCTCCTCCCCAAACGTGGTTAAAGTCTCGTTCCAGGACGAAAAACACAAGTGAATGCCAAGACTAAACCTAAGATTTTGCGCCGAAGACCGTTTTTTGTTTGGTCTTCACCCTTGAATGGGCAGGAACCGAGAACCGCACCATAAGATTCCGTTGCACTCAGCCAGACTATGAACGTACCCTCTCGAGCGAGAATTTTCACTCCAAAATTTGAGGAAAAAATTTATCGGTGCACCCCCAAATATTTTTTTCTGCCTAAGTGTATTTGTGTATTTTGTACAAGTGAGAAAGTGGGAAGGGAGCGTCAAAAACCAAATGGCTGTCAAGTAGCACTATTTCTTAAGCTACTACTTGCTTTCTCAAAAAATGATTGGTTTTGCCACAAGGTCTTGCTCTCTGTGGAGTTTTGGTTGCTTGCAATTCTTTAAAAACGATTACCGGTACAACTGATAAACTTTACCAACGCATTGATTATTTCTGTATGTTGATTTACACACGAAAGTTCAATTTGGCCCGCTACCAGACCACATTATTTATTGAATTTTGGTTCAGAAAAAATAGGACCACGTACGATAAAACTCGCCTATACTTAAGATAACAACGACAAAACTTCACAAAGGCAGCATTTTTTGCTCTACTAAACTAAAATAACGTGGTAAAAAGAGCAGAGTGAAAAAGGCGGAGGTAAAGACTCCAAGCGGTAACGTGTAAAAAGGTGAATCGAAAAAAGTCTTGAAAGGAGCTTATTAGCAGTAGCGGCAGCGGCAGATTATTTGCATAAAATAAAGCTTTTTTGACGAAAAAAACAGCGGTGCTGTCGCTTGTCGCTGTTGACGAAAAAAAGCAGAGGCGCTTCCGCTACCGCTTCCGAAAAAGTAGCGGCGCTAGTAGCGCCCCTGTGCCTATCACTATGATTAAGTAGTTATTGACAAAATCAATACACGTCTATTGAATCATTTCCTAATTCTATTTGATTCTACCTTTCTGAATAGATGTGTAATTGTGCTGTAATTACATCAAAAAAGTGCATTGTATTGGCTTGACGTCGTACGTCTTAAAAGAAGAACCGACTAACACTGCAAAAGCAAAATGTTTAAAGATTATAACTTGTTGGTATTAATAATTTTTGATTGCATTATTTGTCGAAGATAAAGTTTTGAAAAAGTTTTCGAAACATTATCATAATTATTCATAAAAAACATCTTTCTTCAACGAAATGTGATCTTTAAAACTTTTTTTATTACAACAATATTTAGCGAGAAAATATAACAAATATCTTGCAAGGTGTTTATCTTATTTACTATACGAAATACTTTGCTGTCTTCAAGTTAGGCCCCTACACTTGCTGTCATCAAGTCGGAAGCTTTCATACAAAAAAAAGTACCATGACTATTCCTAACTATAATAACTTTTTACCAATTAGCGATTAAGCATCAAAAATTTCTTTTAAGTAGTTCTGTAATTTTGAAAATTTTTGCTTCAAGCAAACATGAAACCAAAATTGAGCTTATGAGTGCCAGACAACATTTATACACTTGGCTGAGATTGGTTAGACCTTCAAAAATTTGTAGAGCCTACAGCAATACCTGAATTTGATATCATATTTTGGGTAACTTATTTTAGTTTAGGGATTGCTTTCATGATATGCATTATTGTAGCATGGGTTTGGTAAGATGCCATAAAATCATATTACTTTACAGTACATGTAGATTACGGTAGTACATACAGTTGTAATAATAATTAATTTGTTATTCAAAAAGTAAGTTCATTGTCGTAAATGACGCTGCAATACATGCTGCAGGGTGTTTCGACATTATAACAGACCCCTCAGGGTGTTTTGACTGTGCAGCATAAACCGAAAAAAAAATCTATATATACACAGATATGCAGTAGAACAGACATTTATTTCATTTTTTGACCAAATCGTTAATAATTAGTAGAACCTCCACCTGCCTGCACCAGATCCTGCATTCTTCAGGATTACGTAAAGTACTTTCGTTATCCTTGTACTTCTGTCACGAATTTGTTGCTGGTCATTAAAGGTTAAATTTAGCACTCGTTGCAGTTCTTGTTTTAAGTACAGGTATGTCTTTTTTGTGTCTGTTAGATGCCCACTAAAATTACAGAGTAGCAGTGGCAATGGCTATTTTTTAATGTATTTCATAAAGTGAAATTAATATTTGACATTGATATGCCATTTAAAATTGCAATATCCCAACATATTATTAAACTAATAAAGTTTTATTATTTTGATCTAAATTATTTTTCAACTTTAAAATATTATTCGCTTATTTTCATATGAATTATTAAATTTTTAGGTAAATTTACAGAAGCGCAAACATTTTCAACAATCAGCACAATTCCATATTTGCCTGACAATATAGTGGCTACTAATTATGAGGAATTGCAGGTGGTATCGGCTTTTCGTAGATCATATTTTGCTTGCCGTTGGAGAATAATCCGACAGCAACCAGACGATTTGTTGATTGACATATTTAGTGGGTCTTTTGATTGTGAAGCTCGAAGGCCTCATGAAGATTTTGATTTAAAATGTGTTGAATTAAATGGAATTATCAACTCAACTTTAGTCATGTTACTTTTGCTACAAAGTGATGTTACAGTCAGTGTAGCCTGCACTGAAACAGAACTTAACAGCGCGTTTAATGAAATAATAACAGCTCACCTTATTGTTGCTGGTGAGTGCACGATTTGTATTAGTTTCGTATTTACTAGCTACAGATCACCACAATTTATGTCTATGAGCAATTTTTTAGAAATTATATTTAGGTTTTGTATTTATATATAAGTAGATTTTGTAGAAAATGCACTTATTTAATTGCTGTTATTAATTGACTAAAATTGTTGCTTGGTAAAAAAAATTGGTCTTGAAAGATGAGTTTTGTCCGAACCATAGTTTGCAATAGCGCCGGCAAGTACTGGCCAAAACCTGAAAACATAAGCCCGAGCACGGCTCAAGCCCGAAAAGTGGCCAAGTGGATAAAGCATCTGCTACTGAAACGGTAGACTCAGGTTTGATTCCCGGTCGGCAAAAACCGAAGACAAAAAATTGGTATTCACAAACTCGCTGCTTGATAGCTTAGTCTAGTTAGTATTCGGCGTAAGGTGAACATATGCTTCTTGGCTGCAATACTATAAAACTAATTCAGCGCCAAAAAATATCAGATGCTTTCAAAGAAAAAAAGTTAACAAAGAAACGTTTCTGAACTTTGATTTCGCAAGTTTAATTGAAGGGTTTGTTGAAAAGCCACCGTGATTTGTTTAAAGTTTTTACTCAAGAAAGTATGAAACTAAACAAATTGAAGCATCATTTTCAGTCTTATACCAAGGCGGATTAGTAGGAAAGAAAATCAGTTGACAACTTTAGGCAAAGTTCTGAGCATTTATTAATCGGAGCATTTGATTAAGCGGGCTATAGCTCCTCCCCCCCACATTGGCCTGACGACCAAAATGCAGAATAAGGAAACTACTACGTTTTACAGAAACTGGCTTTTGCCCAAGAATAGACTTAAAAAAGATTTAAAGCATATTTAGAAACATTTATTCATTGGGGGGAGTCAAAAATAAAACTCACAAGTCAGTAATAACTTTGAAAAACGGCCAAAAATAAGCAATCAAATTTGATTGTTTGTTGAAAACGGCTTAACATACGTTTCATTAAAAAAAGTTAAGTTCAAAAATAGAGGAGGGTTATTTAGAACTAGTTAATTACCAATCATTTCTCCTAAATCGCATTCCATTAAGCCCTCTTCACCAATTATCTTTCTTTATAAAATATAGATGATATAGATTACTCCTTGTGAGTTTTATTGCACTATAGAATAATGTAATTTTCCAGCTTGAATAAATAAGATAATTCAATTCTACCATTAGCTTCCTCCCTCATAGCCCGTTTATGAAACTAGTATAATCATAGTTTTGTACTGCTAATTTTTATGCCACGTTTTAAAAGTTTTAATTTTTATCAAAATAAGCCTAAAATTAACTTGCCCATGTTAAACTATTTGGTGCAAAACCAAATTTTTTTAGCAAAATGTCTTGGTTTTAAACAGTTGAGCTTTCTCAAAATTCGGAAAAATTTCCAATAACCTCTTTCACCTTTTTTCAAAGGCGGTCTTGCTAGATCTACACGCAACTTAAATAAACCACCTTTTAATAATAGAATAGATCCTGAAAAATAGACCCTTCTGTATTTTGTATTATCGAAATTGCAATAAACTTTAACTAAACGCGTTTGCAGATTGTCCGACAACTGTCAATCAAATGCTTACTGTGCACCAAGCTGCTGGGTTATCGGACTACAACGCACGTGGTGAACTTGTTTGTAATAATGATGGAGTTTTGTTTTCAAATAATACGTTAGTATCTAATGAAACAGTGTGCCAAGTAACAGCCCAATGGTCTATTCCTGATTATATCAATTGCTACACAGGTATTGTGACAAAATCAGTTGAGCATAATGTTTGTATTACATACCGGTGCTGTATGCACTAAACATCATTTTGCCAGAATGATTCAACTACCGTAATTGTTAAAGAAGCAGGGACCGATCAGTAAAATCAATACCTTTCATTTGGCTTTACTTAATTTCCATTTATTTACCGTTAGTAGGTCTTAGTGATACTGTAGTTGTATTGGAAGCAGCATTTCTCTCAACAAGTTTTCTTGCATTGATTTTTATCAATTTTGAGATTTTGAATATAATAATCAAAAACTGCAATAAAAAGATTAAACTTTAATCAATATTTTTTTCAACAAATGACTATATTTGCGCTATTTTTTCTTGGAATCATTAAAAACATTGCAAGCAAACGTTATAATATTTTAGCTTAGTTGTCACCGTAGCATTATGTTGCAATTAATCGAATCATTAATTTTTAGTTCCAACTAACATCCGAATTTCTGGAAATATCATGGGTGTGGAAGGAAACGCAGTTATACTAACCTGTGATTTCGTTGATTCTGTTCCTTCCGTCAATAATGTAACGTTTTATGACGGTGATCGTTCAATACCAGCTGCGTTGGTAATAATAAAGTAAAATATCATTCAGTCAAGCAATATTGGATTTTACGCTCAATTTCAATGAACACATACTAGCACGCGTTAACTAAAAGCATTGAATTTTTTGACATTGCCAAGCAACTTTTTATATTTAAAATGAAAGAAATGATTGCATTAAACCAGTAATTTTCAAAGTTTTTGAATTGTGTAACTGTATTATGGTTAAATCACTAATCATCACATGTTTTAGAAACCCCAAACTTATAAATCTTGCCACGCAAATATTATTTTGAAATTTAGTAGTTAATTAGATTTTTCCTGTTTTGCGCGCAAACATTCTATATCAAAATTAAAACTAGTTTTGTTATGCAAAAAACATTGATCAGTTTCTTGTTTTTATTATTTGCAACCTTTTGATCAGGTTTGTGAAATTTTAAAACCTATTAAAAACAACAACTATACAGATTATTTCAAAGAAAGTGCAGATTAGAAATGAAATCTTTATTAAATGTCAAAGTTGGCATGAAAGTTTATTCACAGGAAAATTTCTATTCCAAAATTTTATCTAGAGATGACAACAACAATGAAATTCGATGTCTAGCTACTAACCCATTGTTTGATAAAATTAATGCTGCACTTGGTGGCCCCAGTGATGGTTTTTCTGAGTTGAAGATATTTAATGTGTTTTGTAAGTTAAGTGTTTAGATTGGACTGTTCAGTTAGTCGAGTTGTAACGCGTCTGTGCCTCGAATGGGAGGTCTGAGGTCCAAATCTTGAGCTGGTCAAATCGGATACATCATTGCGAACGGCTTGCCACCGCTGCGGCATTTCTTCGAAATGAGCTTTGTTGCTTATTGGCGCAATGATGCTGAAATGGGCCAGGCAAAATCGTTGCACGTTTCGGAGTAGTAAGCGAGGATAATGAAAAATTTAAATTGAAGTGTTTAGATTGGCTTGATACTTAATTTTTAGTATTATTTTGTATTGAGTATTAGTGCATAAGATTTGAAAATAACTTTTTTTTTGTAACGTGTCATGAAATTAGAGTATATATGTTAGACATGTGGGTAGCTAATACAGTGGAATTAAACAAACTTGAACTTGCTGCAAACAGACGTACTTTAACAACCACAAAATTATTGAATAAACGATTGCTAAAATGGGTTTCTCTAACTTACAGTGGTTGGAGTGATAGTTTTTGACAAAATCAACAAAATTCAACTAGATTGTTTCTGCGATTGAGGTTTGTTTTAATTTGAGATTGATATTCTGTTGCGCTTTTTTGATTGGTTATAACATTGCTATTATCCCAAAACGTAGTTCCATATTTGCGTTTAGACTTTCCTCACCAAGATTACTCATCAAAATGCACTTGGTACACCAATCAGTCGCAGTTATGTGAAGTATCATTCTACTCAAACACCGTTGTTTCAACAATAAACATCTACAAAAATGGTAAAACACATTTTATACTCATTATTGTTGCTTAAGTTATTGTTTATTGTATTTGTAATTTTTTCCTTGTGCAACAGATGAGGCAAAATTGACATCACTGTAGCTGGCGAGACGATATACTCAACTAAGTTTTAAGGCAAAATATTGCTTTCGCGATGTTAAGCATGGTTTAAAACTTTAGGCCACAAGCAATTTATTTTTACTCATTAACTTATTAATTCCCTGCATTCATATTAATTTCCTGCGTTCATGTTTTAGAGTAAAATCTTGAATGATATGGCAAAAATGTTAAGTTAAACGTGTAGTTTCACCATGGATAATTTTTGAGATGTTTGTTGCACTTTGTGCCAGTGCCAAAAGTTGACCTAACTATACTTTTCAGGGGTGAATTCCGTTTTGCCCGACTTATGAAAAATGAAAGGTCCTAAAAACACAAATTAGTTTTAGTTTTATTCCTTACCCTTTTGTGCCCATGCATAGTTATTTTTAGCTTCATGCAAATATTTTGAACTAGAGTATAATATTGTTTTATTTTACTATTTGAAAGCATTCTGTACTATACACCTGACTAAGCTAGATGAAGATCTCAGATGATCTCAGTGTTTTGATAAAAATGACTCGATTTAAGCGACAGCGTCCCGTAAAAATTGATTTGCGTGGTGAGCCTAAAATTTTATAAATATTGTAATATTTATTTATTTTGCCATAAAAATACTCATCTAGACCTTTTATTCGGGTTGCACAGAAATAGCCTTACTTCTACCAACCTCCCTATTCCACCCAGCGTCACAAATTTTGAAAAATTTTTGAATCTGCTTGTTAGTTTTAAGATCACGCTTCAAAAACACGTAATTACAGTATCTCTTCATATTTCGTCCTCTGTAGCACAACCGGTTTTTGCGTTGGAGAAGATTCTTATAAGCACAAAAGTAGCTATCAAAATGAAAAATGAGCAACTATCCAATAGTTAGCGTCTGACGCTCTCCGGTGACAGTGGATATCCAATAGTTAGCGTCTGAGGCCGTCTGATCTTGTTCGGCGCTAGTAAAACTGTAGTCTCACCGTAGCAGAACCATTTCGAAAATTTAACAAAAGTATGCGAGCTTTTAACCGTGTTTGTCTTTGGCCAGTAATTAAGAATAGAATACAGCAGTAAAACTATTTAATTATTTTCATTGGCTTTCAAATCTTAGCAAATTAGTGAAATTAGTGCTTCTAAGTGGGTCTAAACCGTGCAAAAAAGCATTTCTTCCAAAAAATGTCGCTGAAAGAGCCATTTTTGTCTGAAAAATTTATAAACTTCTCCTTCGAATTCTCGTGTTAGAATTTTGCTCATGGTGGAATTTAAATGTTTCAGTTTGCCTGAAACGCAATCTGGATATGTTTGTCAACTACTTACCGTAGATAAGTTTTAGCCTTTAGTTCGCTTCGCGAATTTCTGGTTTTGCGCTGATTTGTCCATCATTTCTAAAAGCACCTTAAATGAATTCTTTTGAGACTTTGTACTGACCCATTTTGTTACATTTCTGATTTGCAGTGTGGACATAGCAGAGCTGTTCACCCGCGCTAGTAGCGCCATTACTTTTTCGATCGCGTAGTGGCATCGCCGCAGCTTTTTACTTCACCACCAAAAACCGGCAGCGCCGCTGTTTTTTAGGTCAAGAAAGCGGCAGCGCATCAGCGCTCTATTAAAAGCAAATAATCTGCCGCTGCCGCTACTTTCAAAACTTTTTTCGATGTACATTTTCACTCGTTACCGTTTGGAGTCTTTACTCTCCGCTTTTTTCACTCTGCTCTTGCTACCACGTTATTTACTTGTTTTTCTTTTTTACGTTATTTTAGTTTAGTAGAACAAACAATGCTACTTTTGTGACGTTTAATCGTTGTTATCATATCGTACGTGGTGATATTGTTATGTTTTTTCTGAACTAAATTTGACAAACAATGTTGTCTGGTAGTGAGGCAAAATTGAACTCTGTGTGTAAATTAACATACAAGAATATTCAATGCGTTGGAAGAGGAAAAATACTGTAATCTTGAAGATCGCAAAGACGCTTTTTTGCGATTTTTTTTTCCAAAATGCTGGCATTTAGTAAGACATATGATTTGTTGTGTATCTGGTCTCACACCACCAGTTCGCTCACTGAAAGTTGGACATAAGTAACATTAATATATAGTAAAATAAATTTTCTAAAAAACAAGCACAATTAAAAAAATTCCTAGAAATGTTTTGTAACTCGGTCGAGTGATATAATTTTTCTTTCGGATCTTTACACGAGGAATTATTTTAGTGGCGAGGACCGCTGGTGTGATAGACAGATCGACTGTTTCAGAGCTCTAAGAGCCAGGACAAAAACGTACTGTACAGAAGCTGAAATGCTGAATACTGTATGCTAACGTGCTTTAAGCTTATTTTTGTCGATAGTGATATAAACTTTTCTTATTGCCTTTTATTGGTGTAGAAAATGCGATAAGGAATTGAAATTTTTTGTGTACTTTCCAGGGTAACTTCCTGAGTAATTTCCAAAGCGCTGGTTTGACCAACCAGCATTTTGAAATGCTTGTTTTTTTGAAAGGAGCAAGCCAACAACCAATTGAATTCTGATTTCCATACTTATCTACCGTTTAAGCCTGCTAATATATGACGATTGCAACCTGTGCCGATATTTAAAAAGCTTGAATTGTAGCCAGGCTTGTCCATGGGATTGGGATTCCCATGGGAAATGTACTATGGGATGGGATGGGATCGGACAGCACAAGTTGCATTTCCCGTGGAATCCCTGGGACAGTGGTTGAGAAACTAATGGTTGAGAAACTACCGAACTAACTGAATTATCACCTTCAAAAACAGTTGATAGGCGGGAAATTGAAAATTTGCTGAATGAGCACAATGACTTGAAATGTGAGTGCCAGAATGATAATGAATTGCGAACTCTTCTGAACTTTAAAGTTAACAAAGTCAATAAATTTTGTCGTTTTGTATTTCTCTTTGTACGTTTAGCCTTATCCAGTACACAATATACTTAAATTTTCGTAATTTTATTAACTTTTATTGCTGAATTGTATTTTGAAGGGAATTCCATGGGATGGGATGGGAAAGACATGAGTTGCTATGGAATGGGATGGCATGGGACAAAAAATTATGTCATTTGGACAAGCCTGATTGTACCTTTGACAAATAAAGTTGAAATTTTACCCTCAGGAAGCGTATTTGGATGCCACCGTTCTTTTCACTATTAATTTTTTTTAAGTAGCGGCAGCGACAAGCCGCAGTGCCACTTTTTGTAAGTAATGAAAAAACTTTGCGCAGTGTAAGTAATGAAAAATTATTTAACGTGCGTTAGCTATTTCTTGCTAGTTATTGCTCACCTGTGCTTAATTTGTTTATTCAAAGCTTTTGATTCTATCCGCTCATTTTAGAGCAATGTGTTTCAATCAAGGACATCTAAAACCAAGAACGTGCATTGCCTATGTCCAGCCTTTGGAAGCGAAGGCGATCACCTTTACTATGAAAGTGCTATCGTTTTAATGAAATCAACTAATAATTGGCGCATAATTGTTTCAGAGAAGACTCCAAGAGCATTAATATGTTTAAACGTATATGTGAGGAATTAAATAAGTGATACTATGCCCACAGAACGACCCATGGGTGAAATACCTGCAATAATTATGCTATATAGCGCTACATAGGCATAACATTTGAACATGACAATACAATTTCCACATATTATCAAATTACATTCATGAGAAGGAAAGAAAACTTTTCAAATTGGTTCATGAATTTCATCCGACAACCGCGCATTCTTGATTGATGTCTGGAGGAGGACGGTGTTCCTTTGCTGATCCTTCTCCAAGTTATGCAGACCTTTCAGTAGTACATTTGCCAAGTGTCGTCGGAGCTTGTCACAGGTGTTCAGGTCATTGTAGTCCTCTACTACTTGCAGAGTCATCATGAGTCTCCTGCAGCAGCAGGCCCTGTGCCTGGCTTTGGTGATGAAGGCTAGTCCATACCGCACAAAGTCAAAAATGGTTTGATGGGGGGTTTTCAGAGAGCCTCGTGAAACTTCGGAGATAATGGCACTGATTTCTGTTAATACCAGTTTATCCTCTTCACTAAAGGTCAGGTGTTCCTCGCACTTCTTCTCCAGCCACCCTGCCGCATAAGCTGCACTGCTTTCCTCGTGGATGGAGAGTGAAGACTCAGTGCAGTCCTCAACGAAGGTGGCGTCGTCAGCATCAAAGGCAGTGTGGTAAAACAGGTATGGGCCATGGTTTCCACAGTCACTTCCAAGGTTTCCAGGTAAGAAGCAGCATACCTAGCCTGGCGTTTTTTGCAAACAGTCAGGACATCCCCAGAAGTCATAAAAGCATTCGCACCCGTCGACTGCCTGTACACGGAAAAATTCACCCTCTATCCTGTCACTCTGCAGCTCCCGAAGGAGTACATACTGGAAGCCAGCTTGGGTCAGGAGGTGCGCACAAATGAAGGCCATGCCTTGCATGGTCTGCACAAGGGCTTTCTTGGTGTCATGGGTGACACAGTTCTCTCTGCCTTTTCCGTGCCCAGAAGGGGCTCTCTGGAAGATCTGGTGATAGTCGGACAGGTTGGTGGAGGTGAGGTCCTGAACGTGCCTGTGCAAATTATTCAGCCTTGCTTTTTGATGTTTTGATGACACATTCACAACATTCCACCAATTAAGCACAAATTGAATAATGTCGGCAGTGTCACCACACTTCTGGAGCCTGAGAGCAGCTTCAACTTTGTCATTGAAAACTTTTAACACTTGCTGGACATTCTGCAGTTGAAGATTTGAAGGTCGAACAGCAGCATCGGTCAGGGGCGAAGTTTTCAGGAGGTTCTCCTTCTCAGCATCATAGAGCTTTCTGACGTCGCTGAAGGAACCAGTGACTTGGTTGTCGAATGTCATCTTCTGGCAGGCCTCTGAAAACAAACAAAAAAAAAACAGTAAAATCATCTGGTGCGAGATATTTTGTTATAGTGGTACAGTATGTAGTTTTTTTTTCTCTCATTGAGTAAACAAAACAAATTTTTTTATACATCAACTAGATGTAAAATTTGTAAGTGCTTTATCCTCGGTTATCTTAGGTAAAATCAGATGTAACAATATTGTTTGCTGCTATTATTTTGTTTGTAAATCGTAAATGTCTTATAAAGCACAATCAAAATTAACAAAAACTACTCACTGCGCAATACCACTTCTCACAGACATGTTTACATACAGGACAATGCAGTCAATCAAAGCTTGAATACCAACACAATTACAGATCAAAGAAAAAGTAACCTAATTGTTGTTATCATTATTACTCGTCAATTAAGTTATAAAACTGCCATTTCAGAGAAAACCAATTTAGGCATAGATGATTTCTTTTCTTAAGATTTGTATCAATGTGTTACAAACAAACACTCAAAAATAAAACACAGACTCACCTTATATCCAGTTGTTTCTTATGCACTTGAGTAGATGCACTTCGTCAAACAATAGGTACCAACTCTGTGTGCCATCCAAGGGATGAGTAGCAGTGGCCGGGCAATCAGACTCCTATGGAAGGTCAAACATCTTGCAGTAGAGCTGATTAATCTTGTGGTTGTCTGTGATGGATCCAAGTACAATGCCTACTGCCTGCTCTACAATCGTGGCAGCTTGCTTCACCACCTCAAATTGAAAGGCAGCTGTCAATTTATGGACAGGTGTGAGAGATACCATGATGCTGGGGCCTCGGTTAAGGCACTTGAACATGACGCAGAAACAGGTACATCAAAAATGCTTGGTGCAACAGCTGGTCTTGTTGTTCCGCCTGGCAGTTTCTTCTTCATTGGAGGATTTTGGGGCCAATGCTTCTCACAAACGAAAAAATATTTGGCATTCGCAATATCAAAATCTTTGCGAGGAGGAATCACAGCAAGCCACTTTTGCCTTTCAGGATCATTCCTGGGAAGTTTGAATACTCTACACTTTGACAAAGGGTCGTAGTTTCCTCTACAATTCACAATTCCACATTTGTGTGGCAAAACTACGAAAATAAATACACTTCAAAAGAAAAAAAAATTATAATTTATCAATGCTTTTCACAAAGCTACGTATGCAGCCAAAATCGCTGTCAGTACTTTGCTCAAACTCCCAGTTACAAGGTGCAAAATAGTGTGGATTTGAGATCAACAAAAATTATATTCAGCCATTTTGTTGATTGCTAAACATCATATATTTTAGAGATCTTGCTGAGATACAAATCGAAAGGAAATTGGTCGAAAATATTAGTTGACTGTTTAGTGTTAAATCCTGTGGTTTCTATGCTGGCATCCCTTTAGGATCGCCAAACAGTCCTGGCAACTCACCTGAACCTCACCTAACTTTGCAGAAAAGTAATACTGTTCTCATGTGCAAACTACAAAATCATTAAACGGTATTTCTTTTTAATCTTTTTACATAAGACTAGAACCAGACTAGGGTACGCACTGCAGACTCAGTCATCACCTGCCTTGGTAGCATACACGCTCGTAAATGAGCCTACAGTAGTCTCCATTATAGCTCCACCAAGTTCTACTCTATGACGTAACAACAAGCTATTGCTGGCATTTAGAAAATACAATCGCCTTCGCTAGCTTGATCTGAAACTAGCGTCCGCACGTCCTTGGTTTTAGATGTCCTTGGTTTCAATATAAAACCAGAATGAGAAAAATTTAATGTATAAGATTTTATTGGAATCATATGTTTAGATAGCAAGAACAAGCCCAAGCACTATGTTAGACCAAATGAGGTAAAAAATTAAGTTTAAATTCTTAGTTGAAGTACAGCTAATTCGCAAAAGTCTAACAATTTGCTTTCAATCTAACCAAAAATCAAGAAGACATAATTTTGTGTAAAACCAGAGACCAGAGTATAAGCTTTTTTTGAATAATCGTCAATACGTCATAGATTTGATGACAAGTATACTATTAAAAAACGGTTGACGTGTCAAAAGAATTATATACACGGGTTTGCCCGCGCAGTGTTCAAAATGCCCTACTAACTTCAATACAGCTTTAGAATGTGATAATGGTTCAGTTTTTGCAGTGTGCATTTTAGTGTTTCAGGTTGCTCACAACAATAATTTTAATGTTTTATTGTTTTGCGTGCTTTTAGCCTAAAAGCTACTAGCTTCTTTTCAAGCTCAAGTGGTAAAGCAGTGGACCGGTAATCGAGAGGCTGCAGGATCGAATCCTGCGGGAAGAACACTTTTTTTCATTGCTTGCACTAAGTAGTCGCCGTTCTGATGGCACTTTACCAGGCTTCCGCGCTGGTAGCCTTTAGACCAGAAGTACGCAAAGCGATTAAACATTAAAACCAAGGCCTGCGAACGTCAAAACCATCACAATTGACTAATTATTAGTAATTTTAATGCCTTTTTTGAATTATCACTTAGGACAATATTTTGCTTTTACATAACTTTTTTTTCAAATATATTTCTAAGAGTTTATTTTTCTCAGTGGGCCAATAAAAATACTTTTCTTATTTTATTTTTAGTTTAAGAAGCCTTCTTGTCAATCTGGATATGAAAACTTGAATACGGTTGGTTGTAAAAATTTATTTAGGTTTTGAACTCCAGTTTTAAATGCGCGATAATTATGTCGAGATTCACACAAACTGTATACTATGTGCAAACAATTCGGAAACGTGATTTTGTAAACGTTTTCAGATTTTTTAAATTTTGGTCATTTTATAACTATACGATTTGTGTTTGACTATTTGATAAAATGAGCCACGACTTTCCTTCTGAGTAACAATACACATTGAGGAAATAAAATCGAAAAGGGTTTCCATTTTTTGTTTGCATGCAAATATTTACTGTACTTGCAAAATGTCTTTTCAGACAACATTTAGCATACATAGTACCAATATCATAAATATCGTTTTATTTAACAATTTTGTGAAAATGTAGTTAACTACAGTAATTTTGAATTAGTGATAATTTTGAGCAAATGAAATTTATGTTAAACTTCATTATTTTAATCAGCCATTAAAGGTGCGCTTACACTAAATGCGAAGCAACGCTGAGCGAAGATTGGCAATCTACGCTAGTGGTTGCCTACGTCACTAACTTGCTCAAAATAGACCAACCCCAATCATCAATAATTTTGCCTTAGTGAAGTTAAGCAACCGCACGCGAAATTTGCGACCTGTTGGAACCTTCCGCAAGTTGTTGATGACGTAAACTTTTGGTTGCTTCGCATCCAATGTAAACGCACCTTAACTGTTTCACAAAACAAATCCATATTTAAAAAATTGAACGTATCCACAACCTATAACGCTATCAAACGATTCATAAAAATTTTTGTCAGTTGAAATTTAAGTTGCAAATAAATTGTTTTTAAAGATAACATTAAATTGATGACAGCTTGAATCAAGTGCCAACAGATCATTAGTGTTACCCTAAAATCTGATTACAAAAATTATCGGTAAGACTAAAATGCATTGTAGCGCGTCAAAGTAGGCACATGACAAAACCTAAAAGTTGATTCTGCTAGCTAAATTGCTAGATTTTCAAACACATTCCTACAAGTTTGATTTTCTTGGGTGCAAAACTTAATATTTTTTTAAGATTTCAACCAGAAAAGAAGGATACGAAAACTTTGCTGTGCAAAATAGTGAAAAAGCTGGTACGGAAGTGAGTAACTGCTGCAAATTTTCTCTTACCATAATGGAAAGTTGGAATTCCACATATTTTTGAAGCACAATTTCTTTGCTTAATTGTAGCTTGCAATACGGCAGCTTGTGGGTTGCTCAAATTTGTTTGCACTTGCTGTATTATTAAAAAATTTTAGTAATTGAGCAATTTAAAATTTTGGAGGCAAATATTTGCAACAAATATTTGGTCATGGGCAACACTACCAAATAATAAAACTGATTGAGAATGGATTGGCTTAGGTTGATGGCTTGTTTTGCTTTTGACCCTATATGAGGAACCTTGCTGAATAACCACTAAAGCCGATCTATTGTTTTCGAGCCAAAACAGTGCCCAGCACAACAAGTTTTACTACTTTTGCCAGTGTTGAGCAAGTTAATGAGAAACGTTACCTTCGTTAAGAGTTAATTCGCTAAGAATTTTCAAGCAATTCTTTAACTAAGTTGAAGTTAAATAGGTTACTGTAGGACAAAACTAACGCAAGTTAAAGTTAAAACTTATTCGGTAATTTTTTTAAAAAAGTTCAATATTAACCTGCTGTTTATGCCCAAAAAAATGCTTCCATTTCCATATGAGAAAAAGATTAATCATTCTGATTTCTGTTGCTATGATATTTACTATTCTAATAAAGACAGACAGAGTGGAAGCCTTTTTTATTTTATTTTCTTACTTCTATTACTATGACAATAGAACACATGATGTAGCTCAGAAATTTAATCAGTTAACGTAAACATTAAAGTAGTTCAACGAAATTTCAAGTTAATAAGTGAACTGACAAAAGCTTTCCAACTCGTTAATAAAAAACTTAACTTCGTTATTAACTAATTAACGAGTTAATGCCCAACACTGATTTTTGCTATTTAACATCCTTTCTCATGTTTGGTGCAAATAGCTTCTCAATTGCTTTATTGATAACTTGAGTTTTTATAATATACTACTTTCCAAAAATTCTCCACAACGAATTTAAAATTCTTACAAGGTCTAAACCAACCTAATATAAACTACTTTTATAGTATAAAGTACAACTGTACTTGAGCATATGATAATTGGAGTTGTAAGTATTCCCGTAATTACGTTTTGCTGCTAAACGCAACGATTAAAATTTTAGCGCTAATTTGTGATAAAATTATAAGTACAAATTATTGATTCCACAAGTTGCCTAGGCCAGGAGAC
This sequence comes from Trididemnum nubilum, assembly GCA_963965965.1. NCBI lineage: Eukaryota > Metazoa > Chordata > Ascidiacea > Aplousobranchia > Didemnidae > Trididemnum > Trididemnum nubilum. The sequence goes on from OZ014469.1 coordinate 12,200,133, forward strand.
AGCGATGGAACTTTTCGCTTTGCGAGACATCAACCTTTCAGCCGGACTAATCAAAATTTTACTTTATGTCCAAGTGGATGGAAAACTTGATTGTGAGTTGTTCATACCACTTGTGTAAATTTGATCATCTCTACTAAAATTTTTGAGAGTTCAATGGGACTAACAATCCAAAAGAGCACTTCATTCATCTTTGCACTTAACGGTATTATGTTATCATTTCAGAAATGATAACAGCACCGTATTGAACGACCAATTTCAAATAGTCTTGATTTTCATAGAGACCAAAATAGACACATGATAACAGGAGTTTATTCTTTACTTACTTTACATGCAACTTTGCTTAAAATAATTACTACTTGACGAAGCCAATTCAATCATGATAATTTTATTGTAAATTGCAGAACACCTTGCCAACACAACAAGAAGGTGAATACGAGGCAATGAATTCTCAGCCTTCACGGACGAAATGAAATGATTGAAAACCTTTGAAGACTTTTTTTACCAGTGAAATCTTACTCTTGAAAACTTTGATCTTAAATATTTGTTAGAATCATACTTTGTTTATTTGACAAAAATGGCGTACAATTAAAATTTTATTTACTGTTAGTACGTGTTACTAGTCTTGTATCAGAAATTATTCAAATTGCAAATATTCAACAAAAGATCTAGAATAATTTAAAGCTTTTTGTTTTGTTGTAATCCACGAAAAAGATGCCAGCAACCTTTACAAACTTTAAAAAAAATCGAAAAGTTTTTAGAAAAATTCTAAGCGGTTTCTCCCAGCACTGAAATTTTTCTACGTTTTCGACCAAAATATTATTCCAATCAAAATTTCTTTATTTTTGGCATCCATCTTGACGTGCTTTTGAAATCGATTTGATTCTTAAATTTGTAATGTTCGCTCTTTTTTGAAACTGTTTTTAAAAAAGTAACAGGTACATTATATAAGTCAAAGTAATCCATTTCCCAAATTTGTAAAGAATTGATGTGCTTCGCTTACTATGTTGCTTCTTTGTGGTAAATCATTTTTGTTTATTAATATTTTTCGTTATTTTAATAAACCATGTTTTGATGCTTAGTTGAATCATTGATACTGCATCATGTTCAATCATTGACTGCGGCGTAGCTTGTAGTAAATTGCCTTTTTAGTGATGAAATAATAAACGTCTTTTGGTTTGATTCCCGGTCAGACAATGCATTTTTATGTCCTTGGCAAATATATTCAAGGCATTTTCTCCTTAAGGCCAAGCAGTCTACTTGTGATAGTGGCCCAGCCGGAAAAAAGATTTGTAAACACACTCTAAAAAAACGATTCTTAGCATGGATATGATTAGACAAATGCACTGAGTTTATGGTTTATTTAAATGACCAAATAAGTGCTCTTAATTCACCGGTAATAAATTGTTTTAAAAATATTTTTTTGTAATATTTATGTATGCTAGTTTTAAAGTTGGTTTAGCTTCTTTTGCTTTATTTGAAGAAGTGTCGCAAAGGTCGCCAGCCTTTGACAACACTGTGCTCAATTTGACCAGCTCGAGATTGAAACCTATCTCAGTCCAGTGATGAACTAACTGACTAGCAAACCTCCCAGTCCACGGGACGAACCTATTAGTAGAGTGACGAACCAACTGACTGATTTGTAACTTGACCTACTCACCTGTCAGTTGTTTCTAATTATAACGTAATTCACCAAGTTGCCTTGGCCAGGAAACGGTGAAGGGGCCTTTTGGTCTTTGAGTTAGGCTGCCACATGTCCATTTGTCTGCTACACACTGGGAGACTTCACAATGTCCGTTTTAAGCTAAACGTTAAGCACGGAAGCTGAAAATGCCAATCTTTACAGTCTTTAGCTTGACCCGACTGTTCATCAATCCCGAATCTACGGATTCAATAGCAGACGCTCTTTTCACCTGACCACTAATTGGTTAAAATTGCTTTTGACTTGGTTCACTTTTATCTTGTCCACCAGAAGTTTTCTCTTCCAAGAGAACAAGCACGGGCAGCTTTGCGTTGTTTTATTTAAGTTGCTGTCACATGCGTAACGCATTTATCGACTACCACCTATGGTAGAGATTTCACAAGTTTTGCCCTTTTTCACCATACTTTGCTAGGGGTGGGGCGAAACTGCTCGTTTTTTCGATGATAAATTCCTTACAAAGCGAGTCTTGTTCTTCAAATAATTTGACTACAAGGCCAGCTTATTCACAAAAAAACTTCTGAAACATTGAAGTTGCTGGAGCAAAAATTTTTTTTCCAATTTTAAGGTTTTGCTTGAGTCATATCAACTAAAAACCAATTATTTCAATAGAAGCATTTTAGATGCATTTCAATAGATGCATCCAATAGAAGCATTTTACAATACAAAAATCTTTTGCTTCAATCCCTCTTTTTCCCCAGCAAAATTCTGGTTACGCGCCAGCCATTGTTTATTGCTTAGAACAGTAGTTCCCACCCTTACAGATGGTGGTAACACTAAACGGAGACTACGGTTCCAAATAATAATCCACTCGAAAAAATTTCTTAGATATTTTTGTTTTGTCATGAAAATAACCAGTTGTAGAAGTACATGTACGGCCAGGGCGCCTAGGTCCCCTCGATTCAAATTCATGTTCAATAGTTTCATTTCCACTAACTGAATTTTTTTCAAAAGTATTTTGACACGTAAAAATTGGTAAGGTGGAGGTGAATGGTAATTAAAAAATAGTACAGCAGAATGATGGTTACGCTTACTAACCCCGCTATTGCCCGGGCTGGATTTACATTATGCAGGGTTTTTGGCATTTTAAAGATTTTCGCAAAATCTTTCTGCGAAATAGATGTGAAAACCAAAAAAATCTTACCATTTGAGCGCGGGACCCCAAACACTGTGCCACATGACAAATTCAGCCCTGGTTATTGCATTGCATTTATCAAAATTTTGGATGAGGGCTTGAAATAGCAACTTTTAGGAAAAAAAACCTGAACTTCAATCGGGTTATAAATTTAAATTGGTTGGCAAAAATTGAACTGAGGGGACCCGGGCCCTGCGGTCGTGAGTATTTTGTTAATTACTGTTGTAGGCAAAAAATACTAAAAGAATCTGAAACTGAAGAAACAATAAATTTTTTTTCATCTTTTATCATTTGTGCTACTTTAAATTGGAGATCTCGAGCCCTCACCAGTCTACACCTGTGATGTTGGCTCATAAAGCATGGATTTAGATTACTGGTGGCTGTACCTGGTTAGTAACATCAAACCAGGCTGCAGAGTATGCTTGTCCCTGGCCTGTATTGACAAACCGCAGATCTTGAAAGTAAACTCAACCAATTGCAGTAACTTATAAACACAATAAGCGCCACAAAACAGTGCTCACAGATTACCACAAGCAGCAGGTTAGTTACCACAAGCAATCATTATTTAGCCACAAAACGCCAAAAAATTGATTCTACTCTTGCTGTGTAACAGTACTATGCTGTTTTCAAAAAAATCTTTTCTGTTTTCAAAGAAATAATTTTTTTTTTCTGAAAGCAAATGTACTTTTTCAATGCCTAAGTCAACATCAACTGATATTGGCTAATCATGAAATTGCCTTAATCAAGGTCAAATAACGACATAGGCTAATCAAGACATAGCCCAAGTCCATCTCTGGACCAAGGCACTTTTATTATAACAGCATGGCATGCCCTATAGTGGGAAATTTAGAAATCTGAAAAGTTTACAAGATGCGCTCTTCCACACTGATCATTTTGGTATGAAAAACTCATTTTGCCCCAAAACTGACTTGGAGATTTATTTTTATACGGTTGACGATATCTACATAATTTTTTTTCTAGGCGGTTAAGTAGTTCTGATGGCTTTGATTGATCTTTTAAGAAAAAGCTACGTTCCAAAATCTTCACAATCGTAAAAATGATAAAAATTATAACAAAATTCATTTAATGTTATTTTATGCATCGCAACCATCAATCCATTTGAATTTAAGTTACTCGTATTTACTGAAGTTGTTTCTTGCGGTGTACGTTTTCTTTGCGTTTCATTACAGTGTTATCTTAGGTAATTTTCATTGTAACATCTTGATTTACCAAAGTTGCCTTGACCAGCAAACAAACGAAGGGACTTTTCGTTCTTCGAGTCCAGCAGCTGCTACTGGCTCACCTGTCAACCATACGCAGTGGAAGTTTCACACTGTCCTTTTTTATTGCTGACCGTCAAACAGAAACAATACCGGTAAATATTGATTTTATAGTGTTTGGCTATACCCGGCTGGAAATCGAACTCGAGTCTACAGTTTAGCAGCTTACGCTCTATCTACTTGACCACTGATCACTATAACGTTTATGAAATGTCTGATAAATGTCGATAGTTCGTTAGTATTACACATTTTCTGCATAACCATAGCTTGAATTCTTGGTATGATATTATTATCACTATTATTGTGATTGAGTTCGCTTGTTTGTGAAAGACCATGAAAGTATAAAAAGTTTGGATTAACTGTTCTTTTTGATATCTCGAGAAGAAGAGAGTTCCATGATCAGAGATCAGATCAAATTATAATTTTATTCACAGTCAAATTTAGAAACCCTTAACAGTCTGTTTCACCCTATAGGGATTATCAGAAGAGAACTTCTAAGCAACACATACGAAAACAAATTGATTAGTTACACTTGAAACATAAATCAGTTAGCGGTTATTAACAAAATAAAGCGCCTGCCTGGCCTTGAAGCATTTGTCAACCAAGCTACAAAACAGCTGTTATAGAATTTTTGAGTTAAAAGGAGTACAGCGTTGTGCTTACACAGTAGTACTCGTGATGGGGTTGTCGTCGGTTACGTTTCGACTTTTGAGTGACTCATAATTTGTAACTTCTATTAAATTAAATTTGATAGGTAGAGAGTTAAAGCACTAAAACGACTTAAATGAAAGCTCAAAATAGCGCTGCCAGTTGGTATAACTTGTCCGGAAAAGGGGAGTTTGTCAAGCTCATAAGGCTTACTTAAGATTTTTAACAAAAAATTGTTTTTGTGTCTGCATGTAGAAATTAACTCGAAACGTTTGTAAGGGAGTGTATCTGGTTTCGCTTTGATGATTTGCAGCTGTGTTATAAACGTTTTACAAATTAGAAATGTTTCAAAAAACTTTTAAGAAATAACTGGGTTTTACAAAAGTTGGAAAAAGATAGTCGACCAAAAAATTTGTAACATTTTTAAAAAACCCAACGCAGTTATGCTTAACCTTATTTTAAACGTTTGTGGTGGAGAGAAGGACAAAAAATACCCTCTTTTTCTTCGCAAAAATTTTTTTCAAAAATGAGCTTTTTGTAACCAATAAACATAGGTGCCGGAACGTTGGAAAAGCAAGGAGGGAGGTTGCTTTTTCAAAAGGGCTTTCAATACTGAACGTACGATCATTTAACCAACATTGCTTTCTAACACTGTCAAACAATCAAACACTTCAACAAAGCCAGAGTGCGGAGTATTTTGCATAATCACTAAAAAATAACAACAAGCAAATCATCAGTTAAGTAACGGCAGGTTCAGCCGCATGATGTCATTGGGGGTTGAGAAGCAATGCCCCCAACCGTTGGATGAAAAGGGTTCTGAAGCGGAGCCCCCAGTGCTCAGGGATTTTGCAAGTTTTTGCAAAATTAACTTACTTTTAGGCCTATTTTAGCAAAAGTTAATGCTTTGAAAACGTGGCATAGAAATTAGCAGTAAAAAACATGATTAAACTGGCTGCATAAATGAACTATGAGGGCGGTGGCTAATGGTAAAAATTTTCAGTCTTTTTATTACAAGTCGGTAAATTGTAAAATAAAAAAAATCACAAGTTTTTCCAAATTCGTCTGCATTTTCAACACTAAATTAATTTTAAAAAAGTTGATTTCTTTTACAGAGTGTTTTACAGTTAAGTTTTGACAAAAAATAAATTTTGCCTCAGTTATTGCGATAATTTTTATGTTTTACAAGTTTTTTTTTTAATTTCTCCGTTTTGAGCAGAGGATTCCGGACCCCCCTGAATACGCCACCGATCACGCCAGCGTCTACTGTTCCAACTAGGGCTACAAGCAAAGTTAGAAAGTTGAATGTCCTGCAATAGAGTAAGGCATAGGCCTACAGAAATAAGATGCTTGAGTTCTAAATTTGGGATTTCGTTGACCCCCGATGTTCCTAGCGCCAGTTTAAATCAGATGTCATAAGCTAACCACTTGGATTCCATAAAATTGTTCATTCATTTTACGGTATTTAGCAGGGCCTCTTTTAAGGGCTTTTAGGGGGGGCAATTCCCCCCTAAAAGCCTTTCGCCCCCCCCAAAATAAAAAATTGCCCATGTTGGGCAATTGTTTTGAAAGCAGTTGCAATGCACTTTTCGTTAAGAAAAGAGCTTTTTTTTAAATATTAAGATAATTTTTCCTAAATATTGGCGAAACTGCGGCTTTCAGGCACTCTAAATGCCAAATGGATTCATTGCTTGAATGCTTGCTTTCGATTATAGTACGTAGCTATGTATCGTGATGTGATATTGTTCTACATTCCCGCTTCTATTTATCATGTACATAGGGTCGCAAGGGCAAGGGGCATTGTATGTCCGTATCATGGTTCGTTTGGCGTAGCCAGGAGCCTGCAAGTCGGAGGTCGCGTGGAGGTGAACTAATGTCACAGAAAGTTTCGGTACTGGTATCCGGAGCGATAACAGATATGAAACCCTTTGTTTTTATTAGCGCCTTTTCACTTTGATATGCCTGTATAATAAACTTTGAAGATAAACTTGCCTGTATAATAAACTTGAGCTTTGATTCTTTTTTTTTTTTTTTCTTTCTGGAATTGGTTTACTGTTGCTATTACTATTGGATGTTGGATAATTTTGCTATACGTTTTTAAATAGTTGGTGAGCGTAAGACTTACAGCGAAATTAAATGGAGTCTTTGAAAGTTATTACTTTTTTATGCAGTGCATCATTAATTCAGAACTTTATTAGTTATATGTTAGGGTTGCCATACGGCAGGAGCCGGAGCTTTCATCAACACCTGCCAACCATATTTTGCTTCGACCGCTATCAACGATCAAGGTCAATTCATTGACACTACGCAAGAAGCTTTTGATGAAATGAAGCCGCCGAACAAAATAGCCAAAAACGATTATGGAGTACGGCTATGCTTCATGCTAAGAAAAAGCAAACCTCCAGTTACAGATTTTTTGTCCACCTTTTGCGTGGTGTGTCGTCATAGTATGACGGTAGAAAGGTGCGTTTCCACATACAATCTTCTTCACGCTAAGCACCGCCAAAGTGCTTCTGAAGATACCCTAATAGATAGGCTCCTCATTTATTGGAACGGAGTAGCTACGGCCGATTACGACCCAAGGCCTGTCGTCATGCAGTTTCTATTGAAAGAACGAAGAAAGAAGTTTCCACACATTGAAACTTACAGCAAGCGACAGTTTATCCAAAAGTTTTTTTGAATAAAAGCTGAAAATGAACAACCCAAAAAGCAAAAAAAATGAATATGTTGTTTTTTTAATGAGATTGTTTAAATATTTCCTTATTTCGTTGTTTCTTCTACTTTTGTTTGTTTGTAGCTAATTGTGGAACTTTTTATACCCAGTGTTCTGCAGTACACTAATACGGTAATACGCACCGTAAACACTTTTCCCAATTAAAAATTACAGTCTAATCGCGAACAACTCTGAAAAAGGGGTCTGCTGAAAAGGGGCTTTGCCCCCCAGACGTTAGGTTACCTTTAGGAATTTGCCCCCCCTAACGCAAAAGCTTAAAAGAGGCACTGGTATTTAGAAATCATTTAACACACGCAATCAGCTATTATTGATTTTAATGAATTTTTTAGAACCACTTAGAGGAAAGTATTTTCTTTATAATAAAAGATATTTTTTGTGCATTGAAAATTGTAATGCGTTGTTAAATCGACAAAATTTTTTTTATGTTTTATTTCTAGAAAGGGCTCTGTTAATTAACAAAACACTAAACTTTAAGAACTCGAGTGTTTTTTGTGGCTCCATTACTTTTTTGCGTGCCGTCACTTTAAGCTGATGCTAAGAGGATATGGGTTAAATTTCATTCACTAACTCAATCAGCTTTCACGAGCCAGCTAAAAAAACGTACAGTATAATACAGCCTACTGCAAGTTGCTACTAACTTTTTGCTGTGCTAACTGCTATCGTGCACAATTGGGGGATTTGTTAGATCTATTGCTTATAGTCAGTTAAATTTATTTTGCATTGGGCAGACCAGGCTGTGATTTCATGCTTGAGTAACTGTAAACAGTGGTTACAAAGGAAGTGAAGCTACTGGTATCTTTGGTATAATGTCATTAGCTATACAAAGGTATGTACATACTTACAGGTTACAAAGCAAAAACTTTGCTTCGTTATTATCGTACTGGAATGCAAAGAGCAGTACTGCCCTCGCTGCCCCCTTGGTAAAAGGGCAGGGGTTCAGCTGCCCCCCGTTCCGGCACCAGTGCCAATAAACATGGCTCTGAGTCAATTTTATTGACAAACTACCTCAGAAAATTTAAAGCTGTTCAAGTAAGAAGAAAAAGTTCCCAAATTTTGAGATTTTCCAAAGTCTCTTTTCGAGATATGAGCATTTTTGGCCGATATTTAATGTACAGTAAATCTCGCCATAAGACGTTTTTGTGCCGCAACCAATTTGACATTTTGCATTTTATGATTAAGTTTCAACAAACAAACGTACTTACAAAATTTGATCTGCTTATGATTTTATTGAAAAAATAGCGAAATGTTCGATACATGGCCGTGACGTCTTCATAATAGCATTATCAACTCAAACCCGCTTTTCCACAAAAAAGTTGGTGAACACTATAACTTGCATGCTAAATTTGATGGTTCCATAAGTTTCCGTTTAGTAGTTAGTTGAATAGGAAAAAAAGCATTTTTGCTCTACCCTTTGGGTGAAATAGGGTCAAATGAAAAAGCTCAACTGACTATTAAGCATATTTTTTTCGATCTTGGCTTGATTTGAAATCATCAATAATTTTTGCATTAGTGAATGCTGAAATTTCGATTTAGATAAACCAGCACAAACAAATTTAGACCAAGTCATTTTGAGCTATTGTGTAACTATTTGGCTTAATTTTCATCGATGCAGTATTATTATTTGCTGGATATATTATAACCTTTTCAATTAACTGTTCTTTTTTTGTATCTCCAACTGAAGAGAGCTCAATAATCAAAGATCAGAGCAAATTATAATTTTATTCACAGTCAAATTTAGAAACCCTTAACAGTCTGTTTCACCCTTAACGGGATCATCAGAAGAGAACTTCTAAACAACATACACAAAAACAAATTAATTGGTTACACTTGAAACATAGATCTAAAAGTGGTTATTAACAAAGTAATGCGTCTGCCTGGCCTCGAAACTTTTGTCAACTGGGCCACAGAACAGCTGTGATAGGACTTTTAAGTTGAAAGGCGGGCAACATTGTGTTTACTAAATAATACGCATGCTGGGTTTGCCGTCGGTTACGTTTCAAATTTGAGTGACACAAAAATAAAGGCCGCGATTACCAAATCCAATGGAGCGTCATTAAAGAAGCTGCTCCATATCGCTGTGGTGCAAGAATATGCAGCCTTTGTTTGGCAGAAAAGCTGCAAATCATCAAAGCGAAACCAGAAGGACTGCTGAATAAACGCTCCGAGCTAATTTCAAAATGTAGGCACAAAATCAAATTTTTGCTAAAAAATGTTGATTAAGACTTACGCGCTTACCGCAACTCCCCTTCTCCGGATAAATTATAAACCTACTGGCGGGGCTATTTTAAGTTTTCGTATTAGTCGTTGCAATGATTTTAACTCCTACCTTTCAAATTTAATCTAATAGAACTAACCCAATTATGAGTCACTCAAATTTGAAACGTAACCGACGGCAAACCCAGCATGCGTATTATTTAGTTAAGACATTGTTGCCCGCCTTTCAACTTAAAAGTCCTATCACAGCTGTTCTGTGGCCCAGTTGACAAAAGTTTCGAGGCCATGCAGACGCATTACTTTGTTAATAACCACTTACAGATCTATGTTTCAAGTGTAACCAATTAATTTGTTTTTGTATATGTTGTTTAGAAGTTCTCTTCTGATGATCCCGTTAAGGGTGAAACAGACTGTTAAGGGTTTCTAAATTTGACTGTGAATAAAATTATAATCTTTTCAATTATTTGTTTAATATTAGGCGTTGAATTAGAAAATTGCTAAGTAATCAAAATAATGAAAGTATTTTTTCTTTGCGTTTTCTACTGGCAACTAAAACTGCATTGGAATCTAGTGGAAGTTATAAGCAAAGATAAGGAGGAACTATTTCACGAAAATAGATATTTTTACAAAGTTGTGCATCCACACTTTACCATTTTTAACGTTAAGCAGTAAACTAATAAGTGACAAGCGTTGACGACTGTCGTCAACAAAATAGTGGTTAATGTTGGGGTGTCAAACTGCTTTTCTTGCTGCAGTTCTAAGGTCAATTTGTCTTCAATGCTGCCACAGTTCTGAAAGCTGCAGGGTGAAGACCGACAGATTGAAAGAGCGCTGTCAAGTTTTATGAACTTTTGCTAAACAGGGAGGCTAATATTATTTGGTGTCACTCTGACTTAGAATCAAGCTCCTGTTTCTAGTTTGCACTGTATGCTCTACTAACCCGTTAATTGATTGATTTTGTTTTGCGGCGTGTTCTCAAAAACGTTTTTTTTTTTCAGCTCAGCCATTATAATCGAATACGATTTTGGCTCAATTACCACTTTAGTTACGTCGTCATAGCATCATTCAATGAGGCACTTTACAGAATTGATATTTCCCTGCTGGTGGCTTCCAACTGGCAGTAAATGTAACTGCGAAGAATTTAAAATTACCTAAAAAAGAGAACGTAAAAGCTAAGAAGATGCAGATTTGCTCAAATTAAAATATTGCCAAAGTCACTGACTTGTGAGTGGACAACAATACAGTAATACTGTAGTTAAGGATATATCAACCAATCATCAACGTTTTTGTTGTTTGACGTAGGTTGGTTTCACAATTTTTAACTTGCAGAATTATTATCATGCTTTCAACTACGCCGCATGAGAATTAAGAAAACTGCTGCAGTGTAGTGTCAATGCTACTGAAACAGTTAAATATGGTACAATTAACTTTTCTTAACAGTCATCAGCAAAAATTCTATTTTGGGGAAAAATTGATTAATCCATATTTATCCTCCACTCACAGGAAGCGAAGGTGGCGCTTTTATTTTGGATGAATCCTCACCCGCTTAGAAGTTGGCTATTTTTCAAGTTTTCCGGTTGACGTTTGACTTCTTCCCAAATAAATTTGCTGCTAGTTGGAAGCCACCAAGCAGAGAAAATTATCGTAAAACGTCTTATCCAAGGACGCAATAACGTAACCATGGTGCGGGTTAAACCCAGATTATGCGATTGGAGTCATCGTAAAAACAATGCCTTTGCCCTGTCGGCCACAATGCCGACTAAAATGACTAAGACTAAAATGAACAAAAATGCAGCAAATAATAAAACAGTAAACATTATTGTTGTGCAGTGTAGTTGCATACTTATTCTCTTGTCAGCGAACAGCGTTGGACGCAAGCTGTTGGGTGGTCTGCACAATGTTTGCTGTAGAACTTGTTTGGAAGAATCAGCTCTTAAACTTCCAGTGATTCAATTTTTCTGTGGATTTTGTTTAATTCTAGTCCACTAAATTTGATTTTTGTTCGAAACCATCAAGCAAGAACACTCATTGTAAAGCGTCTTATCCAAGGATCCAACAACCTTATCTTGGTGCGAGTTGAACCCAGAGCATGCGAACAGGGTCGTCGTACATTTACTGCTATAAATCAAATAGAAACAATATAACAACAATTACTGTAAGTTATTTCTCGATAAAGAATGAACTGAGAGTGACTGAAAATAAGATTTGGAACCATTAAGGCAAAAAATTAACAAATTATGAAAGATCGTGATGAAAAAGAATGAAAGGTTTAGGCAAATCGTTATGACAGAGAAATTCATAGCTCACGATAGTCAAGCTGCAATTATTTCCGCCAAGTTACGTATATCATGGCTTCTATGCGCTACGCAAAATCTAACTGAGATATGCATAATTGCACGTAATGCAACATATTACTGTAGCTTTGCAAAAACAGCATTTTATTAAAGTGCTCTGAATTAGAGAACAAGTGCGAAGGTAAATTTGCTATTTTGGTTTCATTTGCTACGTCAAAAAAAATTGTTCAGCAACAATATTTTGAGTTTTATAATTGTTAAAAAGTCGTTTTAATTTAAAAAAACTCTAAATTACGATTTGGATCAATAAAGTGAATAACGTCATGCATGAGTCTCCTTTTAGTTTTACCACCATCACTAAAGATAGGCTTTCGTATTTCTCAGAAGTCAGGTATTGGCTTTTTAGCTGTTAACTGTTAGATGCAAGGAAAGAAATCTTGATAGCTTGACTCTTATAAGTGAAAAACACATAATGAAAGTTGTAATCAGTTACAACTAACAGAAGATAATTAAATGATAATCTAATGATTTATCGAAAGAAGCAAATAAAAGGTTAGTTTGTAGCAATCAATTTTTGAATCAGCAAACGTTATGTTAGACAAGAAAGTTTTAACCCTTTATTACTCAACGGCAGAGCTTCTGAAGTCCACACTCGTTGCAAACAGTAATTACTTAAATTTGGTTGGCAATAAAAACTCGAAATTTCCTGACTTTTCCTGTTTGTTTTTTCCAATTACGATGAAACTGTTTTTGTTTACACAGCTTAAGGGGTTCAAGCGTAAAATGGGGTTTTTGACAAATTTTTTAAAATTTTGCCAATTTCTGGCTTTCGGTGTAAAATTTTAATTTCATGCTTAATATTTCTGCTTGAGATTAAGAGGATTAGAATAAATTGGTGTCCCAGATTAGATGGATTACAATAATTAGTGTGACTGCGTTGCGAACGAAAAGCTACTACGCCCGAGGCAATAAATGAAAATTAGGTTCCTTTGTCTTTGTTTTTGCGCTAATTTCGATTGAATAGAGTTACAATTGGCTTGCAATTCAATGACTCCTTGCAAACTACAATCGACCAAAACAATATATTACAGCAGAAAGCGAATCCTGATTCAACACAGTCAGAGGTTGTGTTAGCTATATGCCAATACAAAAAATCAAAACCAATTCTTCAATGGGCAATACTGACAACATCATGTCGAAATGCGTGACAGAATTTGCGGTACCCAGCTCCGAGTCATAGCCACTGGACAGCACAGTTCCTTTTGAATAAATGTTGCAGTCGTTGCGAGCCGAAACCAAATTGTGTCGGATTTGACCTGTCCGGCAATTGACTTTTTACTTCCAGTTCCATTAGCAATTGCAAAACTGTTCAACCAACTGGCCAATGCAAAATATAAACTAATGCTCAATATAGTGTAGCTTTATTTTTAATGCCCTACATCCGATTTACAAAATTGAAAAAGAAAAGCTTTGTTTTTAATTTTACCTGCACTTAAAGCTGTCAACTAGTTCAATCACACGCCCCTATGTTGACATTTTTTTTTTATTATTTATTGATTTTTACAAATACAATGTTTCTGTAATTAGTTTTAGGTGACAAATGGTTCAAATTAAATCAAATAAACCTTCATTAAACTTGCTGTATTACGTCGAAGGGTGTAGCGAGTTTGTGGGGCCCATCTTCTCGTGATTGCGCCCGGCATCACTGTTTCCTCCAAAGAAATGTCGCAGCGGTGGCAAGTCATTCACAAAACTGTGCCCAATTTGACCGGCCAGAGATTTGAACCGCAGACCTCTCTCTCTAGAGACCAAAACGTTATTGCTACTTGATAATAATAATCAAAAGATATCGCTACTCAAGCGTAAATAATCATCAGAGAAGTTTTCAGTTTCTAAATTTTTGCATTTTGCATTGCAGTAGTACCTTCTCACCTTCTAAACTGCTTTGAAACTTGCTTTTACTAGGCCTTGACAGGTGACCAGAGCCTTAGAGAGAAATTTTATCAGGGTACGAAAACTGATATTGAGCTCTTTTGCCAAGACCAAGGCGGAAACTAAGGAGGAAAAACAACAGCTTTTCATTTGGATAAAGACAAAAAAAAGCTGTTCGTCGCAAACTCGGCCAGCTTTTGTTAAAAATTGCGTGAAGACCAAGAAAAAGATCTCTACCTGAAATCCGGCCGGCTTTTACATGCATGCTCACCGAACTACTACTAATTTAGTGTACGTGAACTTATAGACCCTCCCAAGATTCCTAAACCAAGGCCTGGGTACAATGTACCCCTTAGCCCCCTCTCGCAGACCCTGCTAGGTGCCCCCCCATACCTTAGGATATTTGAAAACTAAGCCCCAAGAACGCTCAAAAAAAAATTTTTTTTTTTTTGACGTATATTTACATTGTACAGAAAGTGTTTCACATGATTAGAAAATCATAAAAAATAATAGGAATGCCGATAATTTTGTAACGCATTCTGCTTTTTATTGAATGAACACCCAGTTGTTTTTTTTTTGCAAGCTATAGCGAATACTGTATATTACGTAATCATTGTTATATAGCAATTTTGTAAGACAAATTAGAAATCGTTAACAAGACAATATTATTTATTATTGTAACGCGCTATACTTTATACGGATAGATAAGCAATACTGGAAAATACTCACTTGAGTGTAAAAACCAACGCCTGATTGCTATTTCGTTTTGCTTATTTAGCGCTTATTCTGTTTATTGTTCTTGTCTATGGTTTGACTTTAATTAGTATCTCTATTGTCAAAATCATTATCTGAGAACTTTGTCAACGTTTACTACTTGTTTCGCATGAAAATGATTTTATTTGTTTGATTACGTTTCTGAGTAATTTCGTGGTTGATTCCAAAAACGGAGATTACAATAAATTTACGATTTTAGGATCCAAAACAATCATTCTTTTATACAATATGAGCAATTCCGCAGCATTTAATCGGAATGAATGATAGAATAAATCCTTTGTTTGTATGAATTGATTTTTCCAACTTATAGTAAAAAAAAACTTTAACCACATTAACTGTATTAATTTTTTTTACTGGGTAAAAGCACAGTAAAATACTGTAAATTAAACCTCAATAGTCGTTATTATCCAAATACTACGTCAGTTTGTTGTAGTAAAAATTTTGCTCCAAAAGTTTCAAATCTTAACAAATCGCGTTCATTTCTGGAACGGGAGGACTGAAGTTTAAATCTTGGGCTGGTCAAATTGAACACAATGTTGCCAACGGCTCACCACCGTTGCGGCATTTCTTCAAATGAAGCTGTGTTGTCTGGGCGCAATGACGCGAAGATAGGCCCCGTCAACTCGTAACACGCTTCGGCGTAATGCAGCAAGTGTGATGAGAGATTTGATTTGAATTGAATGCAATATGACAACGCGCCAAAAGTGAGGTAAACGAGGTCAGCTTGCAGCTTATCGCTGTATTTTATGAAAAAGTAGTGCATTTCGTTTTGCAACAACTCTTTTGTACGTACGTCAGAGTCTTAAACTGGCCGACTAATTCAGGCCCGAACCCAGCCGAAACCCGAAAATATAAGCCCAAACTCAAAAACTAATTTGAAGTCCAAATCATGTCCAAAAAACCCGAAAGTTTAGTTTGGTCTGAAAAATTTAGCAATTTTGCCAGATTACAGTATTTTGATTATATTTTGGTACACCGAAAAAAAAACAAAACAGTACGCCTTCAGTTGGACTTAAGCCCGAAATTTTTGTCAAGTTTAGGTCCCAAACCCGACTCAAAAAGCCCGGCCCGATTTCCATTCTGACGTAGGTTGTCTTAAAGTTTACGGGGCTATCATTGCATGTACAGTATTTTACCCAAAAAGTAATTCAATTAATCTATTATACTGTGGGGTTTTAATTTATAGTACAGTTTTGTCCACACTCATGAAGAATTTAATGCAATTTGGCAATGTATATTAATTCATACAACGCATGAATAAAGCTTATCATATGTCATCTAACTATGTCACATCATTAGATCAGTTCAAATAATTAAAATTGTCCGAAATTTTTGTGATGCTTGAACAATTTCGTCGACCTTCAATAAGCGTATTGTGTACGCCATTATCTTAATTAGTACCGTTATCGCTTCTCACGGCGAAGCAATTATATCTCATTTCACGCTCAACTATAATTGCGCACAACCATTATATAATCCCTTTTAACGCTTATTAAGTAAGCGCTTAAAATCAGAAACTTGACGACCTTAAATAAAATGCATATTTTATTAACTTTCAGGAATAAATTCCAAAGTTGTTTTTGCTATATTGAAAGATGAATAAATGCTCTACCCTGCAGTGGAATATTGAAATTTCTAGCTTGGGTAGTTTTCAAGTTATTATCGAAAAACCATGGTGGGCTTCAGAAGCCCTGCCGTTGAGGAGTCAATGCCCTGAAAAAGTTTGAGGAACATAGGGTTAATTTTATTTTGCACTATAACTATACCAGAAGTGGAGTCCTCGAGGACGTTTTTGACATCGACGACGCATTTTGAAGTCCTTGGCTTTGGCCTCGAAGCTCAAGTCCTTGGTCTCGAACCCTACAAGTTCTTGCAAGTTCCTTGTCCTTTGCTCCAGGACAGCATTGTTTTTTGGTTAGAAATTGGTTAGAAAGGAAATATAACTTTGGTAAAGTGGAAATTTTATTCAGTCAAATCATAACAACAGACAGCAAGACTAAAGTCATTTTAATGATTTACGTACAATCAAAAATACATACATACGTTTTCGCCGGCCTTTCATCAGGCCACGTCAGGTATTAGTTCATTAAGCCGTACATTTCTTAACAAGATCATTAAGCTGTACATTCCCAATAATAATTATATGTCTGAGTCAAATAATGACTTTATCTACAAACCAAATCAGCTCCAATTTTCATCAAATCACAAATTAGTTATCTTTGATAATACCTCTTTGTTTACCAATGTCCCGCTGAATAAAACGATTCGATTAAATGCCGATCTTATTTATTCTGAAGAAAACCCAAACGTATTTGCTTGTGGTAGAGGTATCTTCGTAAAACTTTACGTGTAGCCAGGGCCTCAGAGAGAAATTTTTCCAGGGGGTACGAGGATCGATGCCTGGCCCCCAAAATTACTTGAAGTGCAAACAAAAAGATTTGGTCCTATTTTTTGCTCAAAATTAGGTGAAGAACAAAAAAAAAAAAGGTCTTCACTCAGATTTAGTCCTACTTTTTGCCCAAATTTAGGTGAAGACCAAAAAAATAGGTCTTCAGTCAAAATTGGTCCTATTTTTTGCCCAAAATCAGGTGAAGATAAAAAAAAAAGGTCTTCAACCAAACTCGGTGCCTTTTTTCTGCCAATATCAGGGACGCAAAAAGGGGGGGGGGAATTTTGCGATAAACTTAAAGTGACAACCTCAACTCTTCCGGGCCCCCTAAGTCCGGGCCCCCCTAGATCCGGGCCCGGGTACGATGTACTCCTTGAACCCCCCTCTCGCAGGCCCTGCGTGTAGCTACAACAGGTAAGTTTTTGTACAAAGGTAAATTATTCCAACGAATTGACGGTGTAACCATGGAATCGCCGTTGGGTCCATTAGCTAATTTTTTCTCGGCAAAAATGGAAAAAAAGATAAAGAGCACTGCCTCTGCGAATCATCCTTTATAGTATCTACGCTATGTTGATGACATTTTTGCTGTTTTTGAAACTAATGAATCTTGTTTAAAGTTTTTAGATATCTTAAAATCTCAACACAAAAACATAAAATTTACTGTCGTATATGGTTCAGAATTGATGTGTTTTTTGGACGTACAAATTAAAGTCAAGTAGAATGAGTGCTACAAGTGGACGTGGCGCAAAACTATTCATACTGGTCTTTTGCTAAATTTTGATGCTTTATGCCTCTTGAAAGGGAAATCTGGCTTAATATTGTGCTTATTGAATCGTGCGAAAGCTCTTTGTTAATCAAATTTGTTATTTAAGAATGATGTGATAAAACCACAGCAAATGTTTCTCTCCAAAGGATATCCGCTTTCGTTTTTTAACAACTTTTTGCAACAATTTTTGACTGTTGACAATGATTTATCTGATCGTAAATCGTAAGCGTAGTGAAATTAATTCTATAGTGTACTTGAGCGTACCACATACTGGAAAATAATTGAGGCGTTTTGTTAGTCGTTTAGCAAAATTATTTCATGTCAAATTTGATGTTAATGTGTTTGCCATTTACAAAACCTTTTAAACGTGGACATATTTTCAGCAAAAGTTGCGCACTCCTTTCTTGCTCTGCTCAAATATTGTTTACAAATTTACATGTTCGTGTGATTCGAACTTAACTTACTGTACATTGATAAGTCAATTCGACATTTGAGTACCAGAGTGGGAGAGCACCTGAATGTGGCCAGCCAGCATGAAAATAGTGCGATTAAACAACATATACATTTCTGCACTGTTTGTTCTAATGTGTGACTTGAATTCTTTTGAGGCTCAAAAAACTATGTAAATCAGTTTTTCAGGCCAAAATTTATGCAGCTTTATTAATAAAGAAACATAGACCTAGTTTAAACAAGCAGTTATATGCTCATGTCTCGTTTTTTCTGTTCAATGTCTACAAATGATAGTGACGCCTATTAATTGATGTGCTGTTTTTTCCCCACAAATTTCTTTATTTTCCATTAGTAGATGAACTGTTGACCTGTCAAATGCGATTGATGTTCCATCTTTCTTGAATTAAAAAAAGCCTTTGATTGAGTAGATATAACCATCTTATTAAAAAAACTTTGCCCATATGGATTTCGAGGCCCTGCATTTAATCTATCGCAATCCTATCTTACAGGACGTAAAATCTGCTCGAAAGTGGGGTGCAACATATCCAAATTACGCAAGATAGAACATGGAGTTCTGCAAGATTCGGTATTAGGCCCGCTATTATTCTCACTATATGTCAATGACCTGCCCAATGCTTCTAATTTAGAAACTACAGTGTTTGCAGATGATACAAACTTACATATTTCTCACAACAACATCAAAAATCTACAATCTGTGGTAACAAATGAAATAAAAAAAAATGACTCATGAATGAAACTCAACAAATTAACCATCAACTACAAAAAAAGCTGCTATATGCTTGTTGGTGAAAAACGTACAAAACTGACGAATTTCAAATTGTACATTAATCATTATCCAATTGAATTGAAAAATAGCATTAAGTATTTAGGAATTCACTTATATAGAGAATTATCGTGGAAAATTCACATTGACTATCTGGCTAAAAAGCTTTCTAAAGTTTGCGGAATGATCTATAAATTACGTCACTACGTTCCTTAATCAACTCTTCGAATAGTTTATTATAGCATGTTTCACTTACATATTCAATACTCTTTAATAAATTGGGGAAGAGCTGCTAAAAGCCATTATCACAAACTTTCAATTCTGTAAAACAAAATTTTACGAGTCTGTTTTTTTCATCCCCGTCGTTATGAAACGAATTTATTATACTCCAGGTTTAGAGTTTTGAAGCTCGAAGATATGATCAAAATGGAGTTCGCCAAATTTATGTTCTAGTACAACAATAACATGTTACCAAATTCTTTCAACAATCATTTTATCAAACTTGAAAACATACATAACTACAATACTAGACAAAAAAACTAGAGATGAGTACTTTCAAACTTTTTTTGGCTCCGAAACAGGTAAAAAACATTGCATCATCTCGGTTTGAACGAATGGAAAAGTATTCCACAAGAATATCATCAATGTTCTTTCATAAAATTTAAAAAATTTTATAAAAATAAGCTATTACACAGTTACGATTGATGTGCTTTACTACAAGAAATATGTGGCTGTCACTAGTTTTGCGATATTGTTGACTTTATATTGTTATTTTTGTGCTTTCATTGTATCTACTATACTTTTCATGTGTATGTAACTATACAGACGGTACATCTATACTAAACAAATTCAGCTTTTTTTATTTTTATTTAATTTTTTATTTTTTTGATTTTGATTTTAATTTTAATTTTTATTTTTTATTTTCATTTTATTTATTTTTTTTTAATTATTTTTTATTTTTTTTGTTTTTATTTTTGAAGGTTCCATAACTAGGTTAAGTTTATGCCTGTAACTGTAAAGTGTTGCTAAAAGGTGCACTTGACCCGTATGACTGCATAGTCTTATCGCTGTTTCCTTCCTGCGTACTTTTAAGCGTGTGGTGAAATAAACTTGACTTGACTTGATGATCTTTCTTTATTGTTTTAACGCCCGGTGACTTAAAACCTTGATATCGCTTGATTTTTGTATTTCATTTTTTTCAGTTAGTCTGAAGCTAACATGGCTATAATTTAACTAATACCTGAAGAGGCCAGATAGGAGGCGAAAACGTACGTATCTTTGATTGTAAGTAAATCATTACATAGACTACATTCTTGCTGACTGTGGTTATTATTGGGCTGAAAAGGAAACAATCAGCAAAAGACGACATAAACTTTTTGCGTGTCAATTTCTTTTCTTTCCTTAGTTAAAAAATAATATAATGTGATGCCAACTAAGTCAAGTCATACCAAAACTTATTTCAACGGCATTTTGTGAAAGCTCTTATCGGAGAATGAGGGGGAAAAAGCATTGTAGAAAATTCTTGCTTTTATTTCCGCTAATACTACCTGTGCAAGAGGTACAAACTGCAAAGCACTAAACCCATCCAAAGCCTTGGGACTGCGAAACAAAAGCAGAGCACTGCAAAACAGAGAATACGGGGGCCGGGACAATAACAACTTTGAGTTGCTTATGCAAAAACATGACCGTGCCTATTCTGCGTGTGAATGTAGAAAAAAGTATACACAGGGTGTTCCAAAATGGTTGACCTCATTCTAAATACCCATGTCTCGGAAACTACTCGATGGATCGTAATGAAACTAACTACATTTTATGTTGAAGATCATAAGTTTTATTGGTTAAGTTTACAAAGAAAAGTACAAATATTTGTTGGTTCTATGACAGATTTTCATAAATGTTCAATATGAGCTTCGCCTGTAACTTTGTACACATCGAGTCGGTATTCGAGCTCGTGCCAAACTCGCTGTGGCATGTCTTCGGTAACAGTTTCCAGTGCAGGTGTAATTCTCTGTTTCATTTCTTCAATCTTAGCTGGAGGAGGAGGAGGTACGAAGACTAGTCCTTTCACATAACCCCTGAGGAAAAAATCTCTCGGAGAAAGGTCGAGTGATCGAGGTGACCAGCTGCCGCAGACTGGGGGCTTGAGGCAAAGCCCCCAGCCGCCGGAGGCACGGGGGTCTTAGGGCGGAGCCCCCAGCGCTCGAAAATTTTGCATTTTTTTGCAAAAATAACTTCATTTTAGGGCTATTTTGATTAAAAAATAATGCTTTTTAAACGTGGCTTAGAAATTGGTAGCGCAAACATAATTAAACTAATGGCATAATTGGGCTATTTGGGAGGTGGCTAGTGGTAAAATGTTAGTTCTCTTGTTTAGATGCTGGTAAATTATAAAATCGAATAGTTCAATACAACTCACACGGAGTAATCTATTTCGCATACAGTTCTTTGAGAAAAATAATTGGGGGGGACTAATGAAAAGAGATTAGAGAAAAATGATTGGTAATTAACTAATATTGAATAGCCCCCTCCCTATTCCTTAGTTTGTAGTATATTTGTTAATGACATCTATGTTTAGCATTTTTACACTTGCGATCAAATTTGATTGCTTATTTGTTACCATTTTCCAAAGTTTTCATTTATTTGCTTTATTTTTGACAAATTCGGCCCCCCCTCCTCTGAATGTACGTTGCAAAAGATGCCTTGAATCACTATTTAGTCCACTCCAGAGCATAAAACAGTCTCAAAAGTGCCAAAAACGTAGTGTTTTTTCCATTCTGCATTTTGATCGACATGCCGATAGGGGGGGGCTGTAGCCCGCCCCCCCGCTTCCCCCCTGGCTACGCTACTGGAGTGGCATGTTGATATTAATTATACTACTGTAAATATGTCAGTAGATCTTGATTTAACTCGCAAAATGTACCTTGAGAACGACAACTTGTTCTGAATCCTAGCGAAAGCGAAAAATAATTAATATATATTTTAATGGCTAAGATTATTATTTTCAAAAACTACTATTTTTGAATTATCATCAAAATCTGAAAGAAATGCAATATCTTAAACCCTTTTGCGTTTAAAAATTATGGCAAAATTGCCAACCATAATTTAGAAAAAGTATATCTTTGATTTTTGGCCGCGAACATTCCTGTCCTTGGCCTCGATTGTTGTATCTTCGACTCCAACTCTGAACAATAGGTCATTTACTGCTGCTCCACTAAGTTTTAAATCGCATTTAAGTACAATAAGTAATTTCTTTATTGCAATTAATTACAAAAGTAACCTTGAATTTCCGATATAAACTCGAACAATCAACAGATCTGATTAATAAAACTTGGCAAGGAATTCGATTACAGAATCTGCTTCTGTCTATTAGGTCATTCATGACGTCATTCGACGGCTAGCCAAGTTTTGCGTATTGCACTCTTCAAAGCTTAATAACGCTATTAACCTGGCATAAATTTTTGCGAAATTTTCATAGCTTTTTAGTTTATTCGTATACTATGTGATAATAACAAGAAAATTTGTGTTGCATTCTTCTTGCCGCTTGATCTATAAGGATCAATAAGGCAGCAGCTTGAACATTGAGCAAATTTTTAAAAAAATGTAACTCGGTCAACCTGGGGTAATGGAAATTCCTCTTTCAACTGAAATGAAAAAGTTGCTTCGTATTTCTATAGCAGCTAGAGATAATTGCTTAAGCTTAAAAAGGCGCTGTTTTAATTCATCCATCAACATCAATAAACTGCACTAAAAAGATGGTGACCTTCCAACCGCTTCGCCCTGAGATAACATCAAAAGATTTTTTACCAAACCTAGTCCCTTTTTTTTTGATTGCGTAGAAGTGGAGTTGGCAAAAGAGGAAGTTGAAAAAATTTGACACGTGAAATTAATTTTTGAAGAATTGGTGGTTGAGTACGCGCTCAGCAGCGTCGTAATGTACTTGCAAAGATTTTAGCCTTGAGCTATAGTAGAGGGAAAGTTAAGTATGGTCTGTGCAGTGCTTGGGTACGTAGCATAAAGTCCTTAAACCTATTTAAGAGTTTTGTAATATTCACAAATTAAAAATAACAAGACCCTATATTTTAGAATGCATCATGGTGTAGTCAAAACTTTATCTTCTAAAAGTCCTGAAAAGACATTAGAGATTTTGAAAGTTTGAGGTTAATAACTTAGTATGGTAGTAACAACAACTACATAACCTTGAATTTTTTAGCAAATCCTTTCAAAGAAAATTCATGCCGTTTGAAAATCGGATTTCAAACGACTCAAGTGCCCTGTAAAAAGGCAAAGCTTTCAAAACGGTGTTTTTTAGCAATCCTCTTCCCTCGTGTTGGTGGGAGTTCACAAAAGTAGACACAGGACAATTTTATTTTAAATTGACCTCAGAGTCAATTTTCAGAAGTGCTTGAATGATTTATTTGCTTCCCTAATGCAATAAACTTTACATAACCGTGTAAAATATTCTCAGCATTTGCATAAATCTTAACCTACTGTTGTATATTTTTGCTTTAAGTTATTTGCTAATACAATAGTTTGTATTAACTCTTAATTGTTTATGATAACAAAAATGTAAATTCAGCATTTCTCTAGTGTATTTCTTCTTAAATTTACATTATCTTGGACAAATTTTCTGTTGTCTTTGCTTGCAGTCCATTATGAAAACAGCCTTGTTTCAAGATTTAATGAAAGATCCAATCATTACCTTTTTTGTAACGAGGTTTCTTTTCAGTTTCAATTTTGGTAAGTTTCCTTTGCATTAATAGCCAAATCATTTTTTAAAGCGCATGCGCTTTTTTCATAACCAGTACTTTTTTAATATTAACTAAGAATGTTTCAAGACTAAGTAGAAGGTATAAAGTACAGTGATTTTCAACTCGTTAAGTGCGAAATTACATTAATATACCGGTAACGCTATTGCTGTTGCTGCGCGAAATTAAATTTACCATTTGCTCATTTTTCTTGTCTCATTTTTTCAGCCTGGGAAATGTAGGCAATGATTTTGCCTCTGATATACTGTAAAACATTAAGCGGTTTTCAGCAGGATAAATTCAATGCACAACCAGCTTTTGTTCTTACTAAAACGCATCTGAATAAAGTGTGTGTTTGTAATCGATGCACTCAGTTCAATCAGAATGAAACGAACAACTGCTGCTTGATTAGAACAACGGCCAGGTGTAGATAAATTTCTCTGTAAATGATTTAATTTTGTAGAATGTGTAAAGATCTTTTACATACTGAACGGTAAATCAGTTTTAATTTTGCAAGAACTACTACAATTTTCTAGTGAGTATAGTCTTTACGCAAATTCATAATTAAAAGAAAAAAAAATTATGCAATACCGTTAGAGCCATGTCATGGTTAAAGTTATACTTGCTGAACGTTTAACTTACTGAAATTACTTGTGCTTTGAGATGTTTACGCTACGGGACAATAAATCAAAACTACGATATTTTCGAATTTGCCTCTAAGCGTTGCAGTCAGTGGATAGGAGAATTTATAAAAGATGCACTTATACTTATAGCCTTGACAAATTTACGTATACCTAAATTTTAATTAAACTGGCGTTTCTCATGTGACTCAATAAGCAGGTGCGCAGTTAAAAAACTGCAATGGGGGCTGCTACGGGTATATGGAAACGGAGCCCTCAGCGCTCTAAAATTTTGTATTTTTTGCAAAAATAACTTAATTTTAGGCCTATTTTGATATAATGCTTTTAAACCGTGGCATAAAACTTAGCAGGTACAAAACAAGATTAAATTGGTTACATAAATGGGCTATATGGGAGGTGGCTAAAGATAAAATTTCAGATCTCTTATTTACAAACTGGTAAATTATAAAATCCAATAATTCGAAAAACTCACAAGAAGTAATCTATTTCGCCTATATTTTACAGAGAAAGATAGTTGGGAGCGGGATAATGCAACGAAATTTGGGAGAAGTAATTAGTAATTAACTAATACTAAATAGCCTCCTATTCCTGAGCTCATATGTTTATTTAATGAAATCCATGTTCTGAATTTTTCAACAAGCGATCAAATTTTATTACTTACTTATGGTCATTTTTCAAAGTTTTGACTAATTTGGTAGTTTTTTTTTGACAAATTCGCCTCGCCTCCTAAATAAATGTTTCAAAAATGCTTTAAATAATTTTTTAGTTCATTCCCGAGCAAACGACGGTCTCCGAAACGCTAAAAACGTGATATTTCTTGTTTTACATTTTTGCTAGAGGGGATACAGCCCCTCCCATCCTAAAGAGCTCAAAACAGCATAAATTTGAATGGAGTCAAAAAAAGTTTTGAAAATTATAATTGCGACTCAAACAAAACTTCATAGCTAAAATTTCATAGAACCAACATCAGAACAAAATTTATTTTTTGAAGCAATAGCAAAACCGATAAAGATATAGTGTTAATATGAACAAAAGTAAAATTCAGGGTGTCGAACCGAACCTGAACCCGAACCGTAAACCCGAATGAACCGTTTCATTTTGGTGAACCCGAACCGAACCTGAACCAGCAAAATTTTACTTCAGTGAATCTGAACCAAACCTGAACCCTCAAAATTGTGCTCAAGTGAACCCAAACCGAACCTGAACCCCTTACAAAAGTAAAAACATATTTTTCCATTTCCAGATGCCGCTGGCGCTGGTACTCGCACAATAACAGCAGTGGTGATCATCAACAGGATCAGCAATTTCTCCTTTTTTTTTCTGGACGAAACGAGTAACGACAGTTAAATTTTAAGTCAATGAACCCGAACCGAACCTGAACCAGTAATATTTTACTTCAGTGAACCTGAACCAAACCTGAACCTCGAAAATGGTGCTCAAGTGAACCCGAACCAAACCTGAACCGCTAAAATATTTTGAGCAGGAGCTAAACCTGAACCCGAACCGTTATTTGAAACGGTTCGACACCCTGGTAAAATTTGCAGAAAATATAAAACAAAAAACCTCAACAATTGGAAATTTATCAATTTTATTAGATTAGCACTAGGGTTTTTTGCACTACGTAGTTGGTTAGGCTTAAGCTACTGCTCAGGGGCGTATTTAGGGGGGGGCATGGTGCCATGTTCCCCCCTTTGAATCGCCAGGATAATATAATTAGCGTAGAATAGTATGCAAAACTGCGGCATGGCCGCCCTTTGTAACTTGGGTAGAAAGTTTGAGCACACAAAAGGATAGAATCTCGGTAAAGATCTTTTTTTTTTCTATTTTAGGTCTTTACGCAATTTTGGTCTAAAAACCGGATTAATTTTGAGTGAATACCTTTTATTTTTGTCTTCACGCATTTTTGGTCCAAAAACCGGACTAATTTTGCGTTAAGACCTTTTTTTTTGGTCTTCATCTAATTTTGGGCAGGAAAACGGACTGATTCTGAGTGAAATTTTTCTTTTTGGTCTTCATTATTTTCAAATTTTTTGGTTCCCCCTCTATCCTTTCAAAAATTCTGCGTGCGCTACTGCTACTGGTAAGTATAATTTCTTTACGCTCTTTCAAGTAAACCACTTCGCAAGACTCACTCATCGTTTTGATCTGCTTGAGATAACGTGATGAAACTACTTAGCAGTATAGTCTCAGCAGCAGCTACAACATAATATTTATATTTTGAAGTAGCCAAAAATTGCTTTTTTATTTTTAGAACTTTTGACGAACGCACAATCAATCATTATCAACACAGTTCCAATATTACCCCACAACATTGTTGCCACTAATTACAACAATTTGCAATTCATTTCATCAATTTCTGGAACTCCGTTTAGCTGTGATTGGATCTTTAGAGTTAATAGTAATCCCAGAGATTTTATTTCAGCTAATGTGTGTGAAGCAAATGTGTCAAATGACTAGTACAGCACAGTTTGTGAAGAAAGTAATGGCGCTTTCACCTTTCACTATACACTTCACTCTTCTCTACAGAATGACATCAAATTTACAATTAATTGCTTGCTGCCAAACATGATAAAGAAAGGTGATATCTTTGTACAAGGTACAAAAGTGTATTTTTGATAGGTTTTTATTTAAAAAATAGTGTTTAAATGTACCGAAACTTTAGATTTTAGATACCTGGTACTAACTATACAATAGTTCTAGGCGGTTTAACTCTACAGTGCGCACTAAAGGTCATTATTGCAAAAAGCTATTACAAAATGTGACTGGTAGATTTCAAACAATTTACTGTAAAATTTTGAAAATTTTCGCAAACATTACCGGTACGTAAAACCGTGGTCAAAAGGTAAAGGCGTTTTTTTACGACGACCCTGATCACATTATTTGGGTTCAACCGCACCTGGTCACGTTGTTACGTCCTTGGATAAGACGCTTTACGATGATTATCTTTGCTTGGTGGCTTCGAACAAGCAGCAAATTTAGTGAACAAGAATTCGAAGAAATCCACAGAAACATTGGATGAATAGGTTGCCGGAAACATTTAGGCAAGTGCGGATTTTTCCAAACGCAAAATAGTCATTCTAAAAGTGTGCAATTCTTCCAATAATTGTCGTCTAGCGGTGTCTGGTGAAAGAAGGATAAATATGTGTTAGATCAATAACAACTGGACAGGAAATCGAATCTACGCATCTTATCAGCTGTTTTTATGTTGGCTCAACAAGGTTATCTTGTGTCACTGAACCATTTTTACTAGAATAAGTAAAATGCTACAAAACAAATTAAACGTTAAGTAACAAAATGTTACAAAAACAAATCAGCAAACAAAACTGTTGATAGTTTCTAAATTGTTGAAAAAATTCGCACTTGAGTGTATTTCCAATTTGTTTATAAAGTTTTAGTTATAGCCACGTGAAGGAGTCAAGTGTGACATAACTAAGTTCAACTCTTATTACGTATAACTGATGACTCCTTCCAATTCAGACTAAAAACGTTAACATTATAAGCTAAGCAATATAAAAAAGCATTAATTGAATTTCAAGTATTCACAAAAACCAAATCCAAAAAAAAACCTTGTTATTCCAAACATTTTTTGACTATCAGTACTCATTATTAGTGACTGTATGGAGAGAAGGGAAACGATTTTATCGTGCAGAATGAAATGCTACCGACATTGTCATTACAGCATTTTTATGAGTTCGGTAGATTTGCTTCCAAAGGTGGGCTATGGACTGTACAAAGTACAAAAATATCGCCGTACATTTTTAGTTCCTGCATCCTTGCTAAGGTACTTTTACAAAAAAGTATTCGGTATTTTAATTTTTTTGTTAATGAAATTAATCTTTCATTGCACTCGCTTTATTACGCCGCAGCGAGTAACGAGTAGACGGTGCCCATCTCCACGTTATTGCCCGGCAACATAGTTTCTTTTGAAAAAATGTTTTGCAACGGTGGCGAGCCGTTGGTAACACTGTGTCCAATTTAACTGAAACAAGATTTGAACTTTAGACCTTTAGCTCAAGAGACGAACCCGTTACCACTGCACCAACAGGCTGGTAGATTTTTTGTTATCACTTATCAATTGAAAATTTAACTTTTTATCTCTCATCAGAGAGGAGCTACAGTAATAAAGTTTTGACTCCCAAAATATTTTATTACGGTTCGCTTGTTTACAAGAGAAGTTGAAAGTGCAGATGCTGCTTATAAGAACGGCGATATGAACGGAAGTAAACATTCGGAAAAAGGTTTTGGTTTCTTATATAAAACAAGCAATACCACTCGCCGAAACAGTGCTACAAAAAGATTTGTGAATGTTTCGTCGGTCAAAAGCTTCAAAACGGCAATTCAGTTCTTCTAACTTTCATGATGATGCGTTGAAAACTTTCTTTTTTGCAAAACTGCCCAATACTCGTTTCGCGAGCTGCATGCACTTGCATCCGCAAGTGGTTTTGAGATGAACTAGCAGAGAAATTTTGCAAACAACGATGAATTTTGGCTACCACCTATTGCGCTTTTCAAAGTTGTGTTTGGCCACTACCTAAAAATCTGGCCAAAAGTGCATCAAAATAACCTACGACAAAGACCTTTTTTTTAATCATCACTTAAATTTCCGCCAGTTTTTGGGACAAATCTTACTAGAAACCATTTGTACTGTGGTTCTGGCCAGCACTGATAGTTCGACCAGCTCAAAGTCACCGAGGGCCCGTTTCTTAAAAAGTTTGGACACCCTGCTATATTGCATTTAACGCTGCACTGCCTTCAAGTACAGCTGTGAAACGAGTGCTCTCTGTAGAAAAAAATACGTTAAAGCCTAAAAGAGAAGGGTTAAGTGACGATCATTTTGAGATGCCGATTTTTCTCATAGTAAATAGTTACGCATAATTTTGGTTTGGCGTGATTTTTTTAATAAAAATTTAGAATTATTTTAAAATAAACGCTTTTCAACAATTGCAATAATTAAGTTCAATTATTAAAAGTACCATACCAACTAAAAGTACCTGTTCCGCGGTAATTTTAAAGAAAAGCACCGCTACCGCTACACCTATATTTTTAAGAAGTATCTTGTCCATTGCCCACTTGTTTGTTTCAGGATCATAATATAAATAACAAATACAATAATTTTATTCACAGTCAAATTTAGTAACCCTTAACAGTTTGTTTCACCCTTACTGAATCATCGGAAGGGAACTTCTAAAGATCATATATAAAAAGCAAATTGATTAGTTAAACTTAAAACACAAAATCGTTAGCGGTTATTAACAAAATAATGCGTCAGCCTTTACCAACTTAAGCCACAAAACAGCTGTTGTAGGACTTTTAAATCAAAAGGCGGACAGCAGCGTTTTTACAAACTAATACACATACTGGGTTTGTCGTCGATTACGTTCCAAATCTGAGTGACTCATAAACTTCCATTCAATTAAATTTGAAAGGTAGGTGCTTAAAAGCACTTTTAAACTTTTAACCCTTACCTCTTAAATTACTTTTAAGCCCCACCTTTCAAATTTAATCCAATGAAAGTCACCCAGTTTAGAAGAGTCCCTCAGATTTGGAACGTAATCGACGACAAACCCAGCATGTGTATTAGCTTGCAAACCCAATGTTGTCCGCCTTTTGACGCTTAAAAGTCCTATAACAGTTGTTTTGTGGCTTTAGTTGCTATAGTTTCGAGACTAGGTTGACGCATTATTTTGTTAATAACCGCTAACATATTGATGTTTCAAGCAAGTATAACTAATGATTTTACTTCGTATTAATGTAGTTTAGAAGTTCTGTTTTGATGAACGCGAAGGTTAAAGCAGACTGTTAAAGGCAACTAAACTTGACGGAAATAGACTTATAATTTGCTCTGATCTCCGATCATTAAGCTCTTTTCAGTTGGAGGTACCAAAAAAAACAGTTAAATTTTTTATTAATATTTTAATTGTGATGCTTTGACGTTTACAAGCCAGAGTTTCAATGCTTTCTAGAATAAAAGCTACCACCGCGGAAGTCTAACAAAGAGCCATCTGAACGAAAACAGTGTAGGTGTCGTTCTGGTGCCTCTTCCCTAGACATCCGCGCTGGTAAGTCTTAAGGCCACTAAGCACAAAAACAATTAAAGTACTGTCCTGCTGCAGCATGGCAAAAAGTGCTAACGGCATAAAACGTTTCTATCAGGAAATATATATATTTAGGGCTGTATTTTTTTTCTACAAGGTCAACGTAAAGTAGAGCTCTTTACTTCCTACTTAGGGCCAGAATTGATTCAAGTGCGTTTTAATAATAACAACGCCTTAAATTAAACTTGATGCTACTTTTTCACAAAAAAGTATGAAAGGCTTGGTTATAAAATAGTTGTATGTTTGCATTACAAGCAAATTTATTTCTACTGTAAGTTGAACAAAATCAGTTCAGCCATTTACTTAGTTTAACAGAATTATGCAGAATTTTGTTGCAATAAATTTGTAACCGCAAAATAGATTTTCAATAACCTCATGGTATTTGCTTACACAACACAGAGAGCAAACATCAAATCAAATGTTTCATTATACTCGCTGTATACCGCCAAAGCGCGTAGCGAGTTTGCGGGGCCTATCTCCGCGTCATTGAGCCTGCGGGCAACACAGCTCCTTTTGAAGAAATGTTGCAGCGGTGGCTAGGCGTTGGCAACACTGTATCCGATTTTACCGGCCCGAGATTTGAACCTCAGACCTCCCGCTCCAAAGAGGCGTTACCGCTTGACCAACAGGCCGGGTAACATACACGTAATTATTTTTTCTAAAAAAAACAATTACATTATTTAGAGCAAACATACACTTCATTATGGTTTCTACAAAAAACAATTACATTGCATTATTTAGTGGAAGTGCAAACACTTTTTGCAAAATTTAAGTACAACATTAAAGGTTTAGAAATTGCAAGACAGTCTATGTTGATGGTATTAACATCTTTAATTAAACTTTGCTTTATTCTTTTGAACTACATAAATAATATTCTTTTTTTTATTCTTAACCACCACAAAACAGTGAATACGTTACAGTACATAGATATAGCTTGCAGAGTCTCCAAAAAAGAAAGAAGTGTCACAACATCAGACGTTAAAAGTTGCAGAAGGCATCAATACAAAACAGCATACGTTATAGCACACAGCGTGGTTGCTATTTCATACTGAAATATCAAGTACATTCGAATATCCATAAAACTTATCAAAATAAATCTTATTCGTTGAGGTATACAAGCCTTCCTACATGCAGTAATATATAATCTAACGCTTAGGTGGGTATTTAAATAATTAGATAATAAATAGAGTAATTAAGCTTATGCGGTAATTCCGACGATGCATGTTTTGCTGAAGAAACAAGTCAGCTTGATGGTTTTCGTTTGCCTTTTTTCTTCCTCAATTATCGGTAAGTCTGTGAAAATTTAGTTTTAAATCACTTTTGCTCAAATGCTATCTAGAGAGCATGTGTTATGGTTAAATGTGAAGGGCATTTCACCAAATTAAGCTTTTTTTATAGCAAAGCTCTTCGATCTACAATATTATCACAGTGTTAAAATTATTTTTTGGCGGCGTTTTAGCGAAATGTAATTTTTTTAAAGATTTAAGACTGCTCTAAAATTTTCAAATGATTTGCTTGGCCTGCATAGTGTGAACACATAGGTTTTCATACTACGAAAAGCAAAATTCAACTTCATGATAAGCTATAGAGAGTATTCAAAGTTTTAGAGGCAAAGCCAAATTGATAATTAACTACTTAAGACATGCTGTTTCGGGAATCGACTTTGGTCTTTTGCTTCTCGTCAGTATAGCTAGGGCTACAGACACAGGCACATGAGCGTAGAAAAGCAAAGAATTGAAAAATTTATTCAAATTGTAACGGAATATTAAAGTGAGTACAATTTTTAATCGAAAATTTTAAGTAATTAGAATATTGCAAGAGCATGAATAAATTTTTCAATAGCATGCCTTAGACAAGTATTTTGCTCAATTTTAACTCTTGCCTTGGTTAAAATGTTCATATCTTCAAAGCTTTTTGTCTGACACTTGTCAAGAAGAATCGTCAGAATAGAGAGAGCAGAAAAATAAGCGACTGTTTATAAAAAAAGCTGAGCCGTGATTGGCTGGAAAAAGACCAACAAGAGAGCGTCATTAGTGCACAATCTTTAAGCTGTACACGAATTCTTTTTGTCGGCAGAGAGCGGGGTTAGAATTTTTGATGAAAGTGGCTTCAAGAGCAGATTGATGAAAAAGTGAGCTGCTTATCTGCTCTTGAACCACTTTCATCAAAAACTTTCATCAAAAACTTTCACTTTCATCTATCTGCCCTTGAAGCCACTTTCATCAAAAATTCTAACCCCACTCTGTGCCGACAAAAAGAATTCGTGTACAGCTTAAAGATTGTGCACTCACGACGCTCTCTCATTAGTTTTTTTCCAGCCAATCACGGCTGGGCTTTTTTTATAAATAGTCGCTCATTTTTTTGTGCTCTCCATTCTGACGATTCTTCTTGACAAGTGTCAGACAAAAAACTTCGAAGATATGAACATTTTAATCAAGGTAATTCTCAAATTCTGTTCCACCAACCAACTCTTTAAATTTTAGGTCTGTTCAGTAAGACTAGCAAGGTCAAAATGTCAAAAATCACTAGTAATGAACACCTTCAAAACAAAATGTACATGTAAATCTTTACCAATGTATTAATTAGTGAACGAATCTTTCCAATTACTGCAATTAGGTTTATATTACATCAATCTTTACCCATCAATTTTAGCTACTCTAAGTAAATCTTAACTGAGTAATCTTTTCCCAATAAAACTAGATTAGAGGCTATTAATTAAATCTCGTCCTAATTAAATCCGTATTGGAAATGCAGCTATTTTAGGCGAGCTATGAAGAGAGGTAAGGGTATTGATAACGTTTCATTTTAAATTTGCTAGTTTGATTTTTAGCTCTCTAGTTTTGAATTTTGGCAGTAGTTTTGAGCATTTTAATCTATGCTATTAAAATTTTTGGGACATGATACACAAAAAAATTTGGTCAAAAGGGACCCAATTTAGAAGGGTATGTTTACAATTACACCAAACGTTTTGGGTCAAGATTTTTCGGTCAAAGCTAGCCAAACGTTTTAGGTAAAATGTTTTGGTCAAACTATCCAAAAAACTAGCGTAAAATTAAAGTGATCCTAATTAGAAAAGCATATTCTCGACCTCACCAAACTTTTTGGATAAAAAGCAATGTAATGGCTTTTGGCCGATCATGTTTGGGTCAAAAAATGCAATCCAATTAATTTGTTCAACAAGTTTTGGGGTTACTACACAGTAACCCAAAAAAGTACAAACCAAACGTTTTATATCAAAAAATGATTTTGGTCATTCCAATCAAAAAAATAAAAAGCAAACTATTTAAATCAAAAATTGATGGGGTCCCTTCAATCGAAAACAGCTGTATTGCAGCTGCCAAAAATGGGAAAATGAAAGTTTTAAAAACAGCTCATTGAGGCATAATTACTTTGATAACACATGGAGCAGTAACAGAATAAAGTAATTTGGTTTTTAAAACTCATCAATGCTAGTACTCTTAAACAGTATAACCAAACAATGCAAATCTGCTTTCATGCTTTTATTTTGTTTTATTGAGAAAATAACTCGCTTTTATGTAACACTAAAAAAAATGCAGTAAATGAGAGATCACTTTAGATAACACAAAAAATTTACTCAACATTATTCTTGCAAATTTTAAATCAATAGAGACTCGATCTTCGTGCATTCCGCACCAACGCATAGATTCTAATCTCAAGCAAACAAAATGGTCAAATGCCCACCAGTTTACTAAATGAACAATCTGATTTTGGCGACGGAAGAGTGAGAGTTGGGTTCAATTCCGAGCCGGGTCAAATTTAATTACTGTAAAGTATAGTGTAGAAAAGCATAAAAAATTGTAGTCGAATTCTTCAAAATAAGTAACCATTATATAGCATGCAATTATACTGTGGAGTTAGCAACTGATTCACTTTCAAGTACCGATGTCACATCCAACATATTTTATGTGTAGCAGTAAACCATTGAAGCTGTATTGCAATTTTCGTGGCAGTTTTAGCTTATATAAAAGAATATACTCGGCAAAACTTAAACAATCCTAGCCAGTATAATCTAAAACTTGCCCCAATATTTATGGTTGTTTTTATTGAAGAAAAGCAAAAGTTTGTACAATGAAACTTGAGCAAATTTCGTAACCTTTTTTTGTTCCCGTGCAACGTTTGACATTGGCTTCGCAATTCGGGCAGATTTGCTTCAATCATTGTAAAATTCTTTGGCAGCTCCGGTAGCAGTAAACCCTAAAACAGCATAAAGTGGCTGAAAACTGCAATTTTACTTCTAAATTTTTTGTTTCCTAACATCACAATGATTCATCCTATTGTTAGTAGGTCACCGTGGTATACCGCCCAGCTGCCTAAGGTAAACTTGATTATTGTGTTAGAGACGTCACACATTTAGAGTAGTAGCAAAATTACTTAAGCGAAACACTCAGGATACAAAAAAGGTATATAGTTAACTGCAGTCTGCAAATGATATATTACGGTTTTTGTAACAACGCCTTTAAATAATAAAGATTTTTAGTTGAAGAACTAAAGCCAGAATTTGGGTAAAATTGTTCACTTCCGGAATAAAGTGTGAATTTTGGCACAAACCTTACCCAGGGTAAGTATGACGATTTACGAAAGAGAGCCAAAAAATCGGGCGTGGGCAACTCCTACAAACAGCCCATTCAGTTATGATCTAGCTCTACCGAGTGGTTAAAGAAAGTTTCGGTGTTCTAGACAACCTTACAGAGCCAACTAGTAATTCTATAATGTTAGTTTATTGTTTTTGCAATCTAGAATATTTTGACATACCATGACGTCACAGATGACGTAAAAATGACGTCATTTTTGCCAAAAATGTATGGTGGCAAGCAACATATTGCTTAGATTGGTCAAGTTCTTCATTGATATCAAACTCTGTTAATTGTTTCAATTATTCAATAACCATCTTGCTTAGCTTAATTTATATCATTTTGTGACGTAATTATGACGTCATGATTTCCGAAAATTCCAACAAAACGATAGCAAAAATTACTAATAAAAAGTATTAGTTTAATGACGACCTTTTGCAATCAGCTTATTACTTCAAGATACAATAGCTGCTTGTAGCAGATGACGTCATTTTATGAAGTTAATACGACGTCATGTTTGTCAAAAATTGCTACAAAACAACGGCAATAAATTGTTTGCTAAAAGCAACAGTTTAATGACTACATTTTGTAATCAATGTAGTAATTCAAGATACAGTACAACAACTGCTTATCGCAGATAATGTCATTTGGTGACGCCATTATATCTGATGATGTCATACTGCAGTGTTTTGTTCTTTGCTGCAAAGTTGACAAAAATAGAAGACGTGCTTTGTCTTAGAATAATGAGAGAAAGCGGGCATAATATATTATTAAACTGAAACTAAGCTAAAATTGTCAAAGCGTTGCTTTGTTATCTATGCCCCAAAATGCCTCCAGGGTTATTAGGCAGCTCGCACCGTAGCAAGGGTGGTTTCGAAACAATGGTTTCAGATTGAAATTATTAGGCCAAAAGTTGAAAAACGGTGTCATTGTCAAATCTAACGTGAAAAATGATAGCCATTTTGCTCGTTGTACGTCATTCTGTTAACTGTTCTTTGATGCGGATACTGAGACTCCCTTAACAAAATTTTGGTTGCACTCCTGGGTAATAAGATAAACAATGTCTTAGAATGTAATGTTGTGTATTACCGATGCTTACGGGGCAATAAATGTAAAGCAAGCACAATTTGCTTCAAAATGCGTCGATCATGGCTGCCTTCTTGATTGTTTTTGCTAGCATTTATTACCCATTGATACAGTTTCCCAAGCAAGCAAATACTTCTGTGCATAGAATTTCGTTCCTAGCACAATTCAAGATTTCTCGCACCCGCATTTACTGTACGTAGGACACGACAAACGTTTGAAGCTTCCGGCAAGTTAGCCCAAACAGCAGAAAATCTCGGCTCTGTCGCTTGCCAAACCCATGCCTAAACCTGAAGAAGGATTTCTAACCAAACACTGACTCCATGTAATGGCTTGACAAGCTGATCGTTTAATGTGCTGTTTCAAAGCATCCAAGATTGTAGTATATTTTTTACGATTCTTCCTCCTTCAGCAAATAGCATTCTTTTAGCAACATTGGCTTTGCATGTATCGATAGTAGAACTGTAACAGGCACACAACAAACTGTTCCAGTGCCTGAAAATCAGACTCAGATATTTGTGAAGGAGAGCTAGTTGTTGATGGAAGATAATTTTGCAAAAGTAGGAGTTATCTCTGGACAATTTTTTTAGGATTCAAAAAACGATTCTTGCCTTTTCCGCAAGATGAAGATAGGGTATCGCAACAGCTAAAATCATGAAAAACAAATTATCCATCACATACGGGTGGTCCAAAAATTTTGCTGATTTCGTGGAGGGGAATAAATTCCATCGTTTTCCAGGTCTAAAATCAATCCAAAGTT
Source organism: Trididemnum nubilum (assembly GCA_963965965.1). NCBI lineage: Eukaryota > Metazoa > Chordata > Ascidiacea > Aplousobranchia > Didemnidae > Trididemnum > Trididemnum nubilum. The sequence goes on from OZ014469.1 coordinate 12,237,142, forward strand.
CATTTAGTTGTGGAAGTCGTAGAAACGTGTACACTGGAATGACAACCAGATCTGCGGACCGTTTTAAAAAGAAAGTAAATTGCAACGTTTGAAAGCATATTGCAATTTTTGGCAAACATGACGTCATATTAACTTCATAAAATGACGTCATCTGCTACAAGCAGCTATTGTATCTTGAAGTAATAAGCTGATTGCAAAAGGTCGTCATTAAACTAATACTTTTTATTAGTAATTTTTGCAATCGTTTTGTTGGAATTTTTGGAAATCATGACGTCATAATTACGTCACAAAATGATATAAATTAAGCTAAGCAAGATGGTTATTGAATAATTGAAACAATTAACAGAGTTTGATATCAATGAAGAACTTGACCGATCTAAGCAATATGTTGCTTGCCATCATACATTTTTGGCAAAAATGACGTCATTTTTACGTCATCTGTGACGTCATGGTATGTCAAAATATTCTAGATTGCAAAAACAATAAACTAACATTATAGAATTACTAGTTGGCTCTGTAAGGTTGTCTAGAACACCGAAACTTTCTTTAACCACTCGGTAGAGCTAGATCATAACTGAATGGGCTGTTTGTAGGAGTTGCCCACGCCCGATTTTTTGGCTCTCTCGTAAATCGTCATACTTACCCTGGGTAAGGTTTGTGCCAAAATTCACACTTTATTCAGGAAGTGAACGATTTTTGACGTAGCTCTTCTACTATTTGCAACGCACGCGCGTCAGTATGGGATCTTTCTTTTTTTTCTAGGCAATTTGCGACACACTTGTACCGGTATTTGAAGTTCATCAATTTGTACATAAAATGAAAACCGTAGAACGCTAAAAGCTGAAAATTCAGAATCAAAGTGGAGATAGATGACAGCTTTACGGAATAACATTTTTATGCAAATCAGTCACTTAACTTCAATTTTACTATTTGGAAACCGTAAAAAATAACCAAAGTAATATTTAGTGCTGAAATTTTATTACTTTGCTTTAATATGCAAACAAATGAATAAAGAAAGTTGAAGTTTAATATATAAATCGAAACTAAACTTTACCTAGCTAAGTACCAAAACTGATGAAAAAAGAAATTCTCTTTCAAAGCACACCATGAGTCATCTTTCTTTTGAAAATGCCCGTTTCCCTCAAATGAGACGTTTCTTTTCTTTTTGATTCTTCTATCTGATTTTCAAATTTTGGATAATTTAAACTTTGATTATTAAAAGAGATTGGGAACATTTAATTATCACAACTTATTCTATTTTATTTTTTTTACTGTTATTTTATTCTATTTCATTTTTTTTACCGTTAATTGAGTCAGAAAACTGAAACTTTTAGGCAAAGTACCAGAAAAGATAAAAAATGACAAATTTTAGACATGCCAAGTTGGGAGATCCCCAGTATGTAGCTTTTGAAAATGTAAAGTTTTAACAGCTTGAAATAGAAAACTGAAATTTGCAGAAAAAACAGAAGAAAAAAAAAAAAATGAAAAAATTTGGGAAAGCCACGTAGGATTCCTCTTCAAATCCAACAATTTTAATCTCTCAATCTAAAATTTTTGCCAGCGATGTAATACTCTATTTTGGCAATAATTTTTGAGTTTCAAATAATTTTAAGCAATTATCACTGTCTTTTTAAAAAAATCTAGAAGCACAAATAAAATCTCAATATTCACCAAAATATTTTACAAACTTTCAACACTCAACGTAGTGAAAAAACTTTTTTTAATTTTAATTAGCTTGCAGTTGGAAAACTTGCAATCATTACTCTACACAAATGTGTAAAATTGTATTCAGCCGTAAAATTTTGAAAAGCAGTAAACTGCAAAATCACGTTTTCGAGAAAAACGAGTTTACCGGTTTGGGACTTTCCCGTTCTCACCAAGCTGGTTGTAGAGCTTTGAAAGTTTTCCTGGTAATCAATTATCAGAGCTACTCTCACAATGCATGCTTAATTTTAATTTTTTTGGGTTATATTAAGTTAGTTAATTTTAGACTGCTTTTGAAGAAAGCATACTTTTTTGTGTAGTTGGAACGACCGACGCTCGAGTTGCGTGCTTTTTTGTTTTTCATGGCCATATTTCAACTAACGAGTGCGAAGTTTCAGACTTTTGCTTATAGCTCAAAAACGATTTAGTCTAGCTACATGAAATTTTGACAGCACTTTGAGATTATGGAGTTGTATGTTTGTATTAAATTTCGAGGCAATAGATTACGTGACTTTGGTTTTAGACCCCGCAAACCGCCCCAAAAGTTTGGCGCAAAAAGCCGTCTCATAAACGGCTTAAGTACGGCAAAAAATATTTCATTCGGTTATATGTCTTAATATACCCATTTATCCCAACCAACCCACTTTTATCCGCAATGAGTTTTTTTCCCTTCTTGTTTTTTTCCTTTTTTTGCTTCCTAAATCTAGTATGCTCTTCTCCTAAACCACAAAACATCGAAATCAAATTTTTGTGTAAAGTTATTGAGCTGCAAACGCAATTTTTTCACCCGAATTTTTTCGGGCCATTCCCTTAGGAACTACCTCAAAATGGAGCACAAACAATCAATTTTTTAACGGCTTATGCTAGGGCTCTAGTTTTTTTGTGTCAGGAGATATTTAAGACAAATATTTTGATATAGTTTGAGGGTACCACTCCCCGGGAACCACCAAATGGACCTCCAAAAATCAATTTTTTGTACGACTCAAGCTTAGGTGACAATTTTTTGATATCAACAGATATTTACCAGACAAATATTTTGAGAAAATACGGGGGTACAACCCCATGGGACCCCCCCAAATGGACTCCCAAAAATAATTTTTTTAAACGGCTTAATTTAGGGTGCCAGTGTTGTTTGATATCAGTAGATATTTAAGAGACAAATATTTTGGCATACTTAGATGTACCATTCCTCTTACTTCCTTCCGGAAACCCCCAAAATTAATTTTTTGAACGGCTTTAGCTAGGGCATTAGTTTTTTTTTGATATCAGCTGATACAGAACGGATAAATATTTTGACATAGTTTGGGGGTACCAACCTATTGAAGACCCCCAAATGGAACTCCCAAAATCAATTTTTTGAAAGGTTCAAGCTAAGGCGTTAGTTTTTTGACATCAGCAGTTGTTTAAGAGACAAATATTTTGACATAGTTCCAACGGCTTAGGCTTCGATAGGGTGTTTTTTTAATATGATCAGTATCTATGCTGTCAATTAAATATACATATTGACAATATTTGAAATTCCAAACCCTCTTTTCCTAGAAAATATTTCTAATTAAATTTTTAACGGTAAAGCGAAAGTTTTTTTTTTTGAGAATCTCATTGTTTAACCATGCGTCTGTTGTTCACTGCGATTGCTTCTCAGCCAGCTACCATCTAATTACTGCTTGATGCTGTTTAATCAGCAAGAAAAATTCAGAAAACGTTTTTTGTAAAGCAGTAACTGCAGTTGACTGATAGAATTGTAGTTTAGTTGATGCAACATACGTTTTAGTAAAGCATTACGAGCACAAAATTATCTGAATATGTTGAGTTTTGATTTAAATTTATTTAAATCAAGCAATTTAATTACAGCAATGGAAGAGAGATGGAGAAAATTTTAAAATACAATATTTTATTTATTTACGTACTTGACTTACCTTATTCTGCATTTTGGATAAACACATCGGTGATAATACACGTTTAATTATTTTTTTTATTAAAGTGTTTTTGGAGGCTGCAAAAAATGTGCGGTTAAAACCTTGGCAATTTTTTCTGGCCCGTTTTTTGTCGGCATAATTCGTAATCTTGGCCTACTGTAATTTTCAAATAGAACTTTATCAATATTTTTTGTAGCTCTTACTGGAATTTTTTTGGTTTTGGTCCCGTTGAAAACTCGAATTGTTATTGGTTGTACTCAAGTCAGAGGTAGATGGTGCTACTTATGGAGACAAATGCACCGAGTAGCGTTAACCAGTAGCGTAGCCAGGGACGGAAAAAGGAGGGCTTTAGTCCCTTTATTGGAATGTCGATCAAAATGCAGAATAAAAAAAATGCTAAGTTTTTAGCTTTTCTGAAACAGTGCTTTGACGCAAATGGACTAAAAGATAACACTGGTGGACATGATTTTTGTTGTTTTAATTTTGAAGACGATTTCGGGATAACTTTGGGGCGCTAATTCCAAATCTGAAAACCGTTTTGCTCTATCACGTCAGAATTTTTTGCAATTTACGATTTAATTGGATAAATTTCTCTAATCATACATGCATTTCAATACTGTGCTGCATTGTCTGCTATTTGTTGGCTATTGTGATGTCACACTGCATCAAAGGCTTGAGCAGTTGTACTCATGTAGCATCAGCAAACAGAGTTAGAAAAGAGAATAGATAGCCATTACTATGCATGAGTACTTGAACAAAGTCGATTTATTGACCGTTTCAGTATGGGAGTAGAAAATGATCAAAAGTATTAATTGAGGCTGCTAGCAATACTCCCAATTCATTTACTAATATGCTACTATGCTTTAAACTCTATATGCACCACGTCATTTGTAATGTACATAGACTAACTGCTGATAGTTGTAGACACGCACAGTAAAAAACTGAGTAAGCTACTTGTTAGATCATACAGTTTTGTTGACATTATACTGCAGTCATTTGCAAAGCTTTGCATCTGATAGAATACTTCAGTTCGTGAGGATACTAAAAGTAGACTTCATACTCTTAAAGCAAACCTTTCTGTTTAGGAAAAAGAACAAAATTGCTAGTGGTATAAAGTTAGTTGGAAATTTTAGGCTGCTGTGTGAACAGTACAGTAAATACTATGTCATCACGATCAAGAGGCTGTACGAATGATCCTAAAATTTTTTGTTATATTTGTGGAGAATATGTTGTAAAATCTCAACGCCAAAACATCACTAATTTTGTTTAAAATGTTTACTATGCCTACTTTGGAATTAAGCTTGGGGACCAAGATAGAACATGGGCTCCACACAAGGTTTGTCGAAGTTGTGTTGAATCACTGAGACGTTGGAGCAAAGGAAAGCAGAAATCTATGTCATTCGGTGTCCCAATGGTGTGGAGAGAGCCTAAAGACCACGGCAATGATTGCTACTTTTGTAGCTGTAATGTTTCTGGGTTTAACATGAAGAATAAGCATAACATTCAGTACCCTAATTTACCGTCCGCTATTCGTCCTATTCTTCACCAGCCAGATGTTCCTGTACCAACTCCTCCTACAGTTTTGATAGACGTTAAAGATTCAACTACCAGTTCTGATTTGTCGTCTTCTGAGTGCCAATCAGAATATGAATGCTTTGAAGGTGAAAGACTAAGACTTTTCAGTCAAGAGGAACTAAATGATTTGGTACGAGAACTGGATTTGCCCAAAGTTTCTGCTGTTCTTCTTGGTTTTAGGCTAAAATCTTGGAATATGCTGGATTCTGAGGTCACATTCTCTTGGTACAAGCATCGTGAAAAAGAATATCTTCCATTTTTCACCAAGAAGATGATCTGGTTTATTGTGTTGATATCAAAGGTCTTATTGAAAAATTAGGCACTACTTATGAACCAAGCGACTGGCGCTTGTTTATTGATTCATCTAAACGAAGCCTAAAAGCAGTGTTGCTCCTTAACGGAAACACTTTTGCATCCATACCTCTAGCTCATTCCATTCATATGAAAGAATCCTACGAAAATATGGAAATTTTGTTGACCAAATTGAAGTATCACAATCATGCATGGAAAGTATGTGTTGATATAAAAGTATTAAATATGCTGCAAGGCCAGCAGTCTGGATATACCAAGTTTCCTTGTTTGTTATGCGAATGGGATAGCAGAGATAAAAAGAATCACTGGGTCAAACGTGAATGGCCAACAAGGGTATCAAGAACACTTGGTCAAAAGAATATAACCAATCCTGCCCTTGTAGAATCTTCCAAAGTAATAATCCCACCTCTGCATATCAAATTGGGCCTAATGAAACAGTTTGTCATTCAGCGTTTGCAATGCTAGTCGCAACATCTCTTTGAAAAACAACAGTTAAGTAGGTCATCGCGAGACAGCGCAAAATCAACAAACTCTGCAGCAAATCGTTAAAAGTCAAGCTGAAAATGACATTAGAAGACAAGTTAGAGGAGATTATTAAAAGATTGGACAAAATCGACTACAATATGAAAAATATTGATGTTAGAATAAGCAATATTGACAAAAAACTGGACAATCTCAGCTTCCGCTTAGATTCGTTAGAATTAGAATTTGAAACCAAATGCGAAGAAATTGACAAACTGAAAATATCTAAAGCTGAAGCTGCCAGTATTGAAGATCTGAAGGAAAGAATTGTCTTCCTTGAAACTTTCAAACTAAATTATGAAAATACTAAGGTAATGCAAGAGTCGTATGATAAACGACTAAATATTTTGGTTCATGGCGTGAAAGAAGACAGTGACAATGCATGGGAAAAACGAGACAGAACTATCGAAAAATTTGAACAATTTCTACAGAATGGCCTAAAAATTAGCGATCCAAATGATGTGGAATATGTTGATATTCACAGGTTGCCGCAACATCCTGTCAAGAGGAACGGCAAAACAGTTCATAGGCCAATCATTGTCAAACTCCTCACCATGAGCGACAAAAACGAAATCTTCAAAAATGCAAAAAATTTAAAAGATTACAATAATCAACTAAAAGAAGACAACTCCAACAATCCAACCGTCTACGTCACTGAACACCTGCCACATAAATTTCAACAACAACGGAAACTTTTGCTACCACAGTTCAAAGAAGCAAAGAAGAAGAAGCAAAAAGCTGTTTGGAAAGCTTTAAACGGTAACTATACGCTATTCATTGACGATAAACAAGTTGATCTTATTGAGACTGATAAAAAGTTTGATAATTCAAAACAATCTTGAGACCATGTGATAATTTGAAAATTGTGCATTAACAATATTAAAAAGTATTCCTCACAGCTTTTTATACTGTAAACTAATTGCTCATATTGTAGTAGTGCAATCTTTAGGTGGTAACACATAGCTTTGTAACACAACCGTATTTCAAGGCTTGGAAGGTTTAGGCGAGATCTATTTAAGATTATACTGCTCGATAAAAGGTTAAATTTATTTCTCATCATTCGACCATGGTTTCTTGTCGTTCGGATTAAGTTTGGTACTTTAGCTTAAACTAAGTCATTAAACGCTTGCTGATTACTGTTGAAATTTATTGATCAAATTTTAGCGAATTAGATTTATAAAATGAAACTGCAAAACTACTGAACCCTGTAAACTTATAAAACCAAAAGCAATTGTGAGCATAGTCGGGCAATTATAATGAAGTAAACAATAAAATTTTATTTGTTTCACATAAAAACCATCGGACTAGTAACTTTGCTTTAGCGCAGATATTCACACATCCTGCAAAGGTTTAATATGAATCAAGATCAAAGTTTATTCGATTACTATACTGTATTGTTTTGTTTTTTTACTTACGAGCACGTGATGCAACTAGATTGAAGTGTTAACTTTGTGCGCTTATTGTAGCCAACAGTTTGTTTACATCGCTGATGACCTATAGTAGTATGCAAATTTTGCAATTACTTCCACGTTCGCAGCGCCGATTCAAAATTGGAAGCTGCAGGAATTTCTCGGCGCAAGTCGACCAGCCAACCATGAAACTGATGAATCTTGTGATCTTAGTGATTTGACGTATAATTCGCTATTGCAAAACATTACTGAGTGCAACTATTTTGATATTCCAAATCTCGACCCTTCTGATAGAAATTCAACTGAAAGCAGTGAAAAGACATTATCCTTACTGCATGTGAATTTACGGTCCATTAATAACTTTCAAAATTTTGACACGTTTGAAGAATTTTTAACTGACCTTTCTTTTTCCCCTGACATCGTGTGTGTATCCGAAACCCGGTTAAAAGGCGAACCTTTGATTAACATTTCAATACCTAATTTCAAATTTGTTCATGCTGATTCTACTACAAAGGCAGGCGGGGTTGCTATTTACATATCATCTAAATTTGACTTTGAATTAGATCGTGAACTTGAAATGCATATAAAGGACTGCGAAGATTTATGGATAAACTTGACCCAAAAAGAAAAACCATCAAAAAAACTCACTATAGGCGCCATTTATCGTCATCCTAATCCTTCTAGCAATAGCATTGAAACATTTTCTGAAGCCTTAAGCAACTCTATACACAAAATAAATAATCGCAAATGTACTTTTTACGTTCTCGGGTATATGAATATCGATATTACTGCTAACAAAAGGACACCGGCGGCAACAATGTACATCGATCATTTGACAAGTTGCGGATCCGTCCCAATAATTACTCAACCGACGCGTGTAACAGATAAAACTTCAACAACTATTGACCATATTATAACCAACGATGCAGCGCACGTTATACAACCAGGCGTAATCCGCTGCGACAAAAGCCTTTCAGATCATTACGTAATATTCTGCAAGGTAATTGGATACAACTCAGCTCCAACTCAAGAAACGAATTACGTCATTAGAGACAAATCTAATTTCGATGCAGAATTGTACTGTGATGAACTGAGTAGCGCCATTACTATTTTTTTATCGAACGTAAACGAATTAACTGAAGCAAATTTTGACAAAAATTTTGACGCTTTTACTTCTTTAATACAAAAAGTTATTGATAAGCATGCACCTTTGAAACAACTATCCCGTAAACAAAAAAAACTAAAAATCAAGCCATGGATTACAAAAGATGTATATGCAAAAATTCGCACTAAAAGACGGATGCACAAATCACATTATATAAATGGCAATGAAGCCATGAAACAGGAATACAAAATCTTTTCTAACAAAGTAACGAAACTTAAAGCAACTGCAAAAAAAAATTATTACGCAGACGAACTTGAAAAAAACAAAAGTAATTCGCGAAAAACATGGGAGCTGCTTCGGACGATACTGCCCGGAAAATCTCCGAAATCATCAAAGTTGCCTACTTCAATTCGCGTGAACGAAAAGGAAATAACTGAAAAACAATCAATTTTGGAAGAATTCAACAAATACTTTTCTAGCATTGGGGAAAATCTAGCGGACAAATTTAAATCTGACAATCCTGAAACGTACAAACTATATCTTTGCAATAAAGTAAAATCGTCAATATTCATGGAACCGCCACGGGTAAATGAAGTGAAAAATTTAATGAACTCTTTGAATTTACGCAAATCAGTAGGGCATGACAACATATCATCGTATTATTTACGTATTGCATCAGATATTCTGTCTCCAGTTTTGTGTTACTTTATAGACAATGCTTTTAGACTAGGAATATTCCCGCAGAATTGTAAAAAAGCCAAAATTATTCCATTGTACAAAACCGGAAAACCCAATAATTTGACTAATTATCGACCAATTTCTATCTTAACTTGTTTTTCTAAAATAATCGAAAAATTAATTCACAAACGATTGTCTTCTTTTTTTGATAAACACTTGATCCTTGCTAAAACACAATACGGATTTCAAGCTGGTAAGTCAACCTCTCATGCCATACTAGATGTATTGACGACAGCCTATGAACATATAAATAACCATGAATGCACCGGCCTAATACTATTGGACTTCAAAAAAGCATTTGATACCGTCTCGCATTCAATACTTCTTTATAAACTAGAGCACTACGGAATTCGTGGAGTCGCAAACAAACTCCTTAAATCGTTTTTGTCAGATCGCTCTCAATTTGTTTCTCACCACAACTCGTCATCTGATACTTTAATAAACAGATTCGGTGTGCCACAGGGAAGTAATCTAGGTCCTCTCTTATTTCTAATCTATATTAATGATATTCCTCATGCTCTAAATTCAAACCCAAGATTATTTGCCGACGATACTTGCTTAAACATCAACGCGGTTACCCCTACTATGTTGAGCGAAAAAATGAATTTACAACTAACTACTGTACATAAATGGACTACAGCCAACAAAATAACAGTAAACCCCCAAAAATCTCACTGCTTAATAATACCATCCAAAAAGAATCATCGCATATCAAATATTTCAATATATTTTAATGACTCAGTGATAAAGATTAATGACACAGTAAAATATCTTGGTATTACAATTGATAATAAATTGAACTTCGAAGAACACATTAATGCGCTTGCTACAAAAATATCTAGATCACTAGGAGTCCTATGCAAACCTCGTCATATTTTACCTAAATCAGCACTACGTAACTTATACCATTCAATGATTCACCCTCATTTGCTCTACGGAATCACGGTTTGGGGAAATGCTTTTGACAAACACTTAAAAAGATTAGCAACCCTACAAAATAAAGCTGTTAAACTAATTTCTGGAGCCCAATGGCGCGATCATGTTACACCTTCCTATTTAAAGCTACAAATTCTAAAGCTGAAGGATTTATATCAATACGAAGTTGCTAAGCTAATGCATAAGCACACGCGTAAGAAATTACCCACGAATCTTTCCACATTCTTTGCCCCGGTCAAAGCGATACACACACGAAGCACTCGTTTAGCATCATCCGAATTAAACCTTTACCTACCCAGATACAAATCTCAAAAATTACAAAAAAGTTTTAAATATCAGGGAGTCAAGATATGGAACTCGGTACCACAAGACCTAAAACAGTTACCCTTTAATCGATTCAAGACGAAGTACAAAAAGCATTTACTCTCAAAATATAAATGAATATTTCAAGCACCAAAAAGGAATTATTGATCACAATATATTATAGTGGTTGATAAAGTTTTTTCAAAGTTAATAAATTTTAACTCTACTAATTCAAAACAGCAAACCTCAGTAATTGATTTAAAATAATAAGGTGACTGCTCGACTCGATGACCGAGAGGTCCTTCGCAGCTTCCTGCTACATTTCATTTTAAACAAATGTTTGTGTTTGTCTGAAGTGATTATAGAAGTGCAAAATAAACGTCATATATATTAAAGCCCTGGATAAACAAGGCCTATACTTCAAATACATATCTGAAAAGTTTCCCCATTTGAGTGCAGAAAAAGTCAAAGAAGGTGTCTTTATTGGTCCACAAATCAGGATGTTGATTAATGATGAACTCTTCATAACAAAGATGAACGATACGGAGAAAAACGCATGGCAGTCGTTTAAAGATGTCGTGTCTAATTTTCTTGGTAACAAAACGAGTCCAAATTACCAAACGATTGTGGAACAAATGCTTACCAATTTTCAAACACTAGGTTGCCGAATGAGTGTTAAAGTCCATTATTTGCATTCCCATCTTGATTTTTTTCCTGCAAATTTAGGCCACATGAGCGAGGAACAAGGTGAGCGATTTCACCAGGACATTAAAACAATGGAAACACGGTACCAGGGACGATGGGATTGCTCGATGATGGCTGACTATTGTTGGTCACTGAAACGAGATTGCGTAGTACACAATGAACTTGGACGCAAAGCAAGAAAAAGAAAATTTATGGCTTGTGACCAAGATGTGTAACTTTCTTGATGATTATGCCAATGCTAAACGAGCTACCTGCATGTCCGTGTACTCGTATTTATGTTAAATATCGCTATTTTACTTAAAAAGTGTTTTCATACTTTGTGAAAAATCCTTACGTGATAGAAAAATTCTAACTACAGATTCGGAATCAGCACCATCAAATTATCCAGAAACACCTATTGCTATCCAAACAACATAAAATTTTTTAAAAAATGTCCACCAGTGTAATTTAAAGCGTCTTTTAAAATATTTAGGAGGGCTAATTTTTCAAAAATAAAACTAACTAATCTCTAAAAACTTTTAAAAATGGTCAAAAATTTGATTGCTTGTGAAAAAATGCTGAACATAGGTATCATTTAAAAAATTTAAACTCTGAAAAAGTGGGGAGGGGGTTATTCAGAATTAGTTAAATACTCATCACTTCTCTTATATCTCGTTTCACTAGCCCCCCCCAAAGTCTCTTTATAAAATATAGGCGAAGTAGATAATTTCTTGAGAGTTTTTTTTTTAATTAAGATTTACCTGCTTGTAAACGAGGTAACGACTGAAATTTTATTATTAGTCACCTCCGACATATAGCTCATAACAAGGTTAGTCATATGCTTTTGCCCTGCTAATTTCTATGCCAGGTTTCAAAAGCATTAGTTTTTATCATAATATGCCCTAAATTTATCTTATTTTTGCAAAAAAACTCAAAATTTTTGGGTCCATCCACTCCAAATTTCCTGCTATGCGCGGGTAACTTCGCTACTTTTTAATGGCTTGAAAAAAAAAATGAAGCAGTCTTCTATTGTTACTATTTCTATTTGAATCTATTGTTACTATTTCTATTCTATTTGAATAAGATTTCAGATATTCTATTTGTACTACTGCATAGTTAAGCTTAAATTGTAAAATGTAGCTGCTCTGTTATTGGTTGCATTAGCTTTTGCAGGAGAGGCCTGCTGTTATGCCAACCTGCTGTTTCTGTAGGCTATCATATGGCTACCTTGGATCTACTTTGAACAATGATTTCTTGTTTTGTGGGTAGCGATTTGCAGCTGCAGGCCCGAATGAAATTTGGATATTAGTTATTAGATTGTTAGTTGACAAGTACTAGTCTACTCATTAACACTCCATGAAGCTTCAACTTGAGTTCTGGAATTCAGTAGTGGTAATGTTGGCTTGAAAGATTCTGTCTCAGTCTCTGACTAGAATATGATTCTAATGATTAGATAAAGATTATCTACTGTAGATGACTTATTACTTTCCCTCTGAGTTGTTAAATATGAATAATTCTGGTTCATTTTTACCCAAATCAATAGGGAGCTTTTTGCAGTCTATTGAATTATCTAAACCAACCAACCAAAAGGGGTTGTAGGTCTGAAAAACATGTTAAATCGTATAAGAGCAGGTTCCTTTGATAAATTTAATGCTAATATTGCTTCTTAACGAATGTTCTTACTCCCAACAATTCCAATAAATTAAAGTATTCTCTTAAAATAAGTCTTTTTAATGCTCGATCTTTATGCAATAAAATTGCTTTGGTCACAGAGCTCATCCAAGAAAATAAAATTGGCTTATTATGTGTCACTGAAACTTGGCTAAAAGTTAAAGACAAAGCTAAGATAAGAAAACTACATGAATTGGGTTTCGATATTTTCAGTTCCCCAAGGGCTGGAAGAGGAAGTGGGGTTGGTTTCATTTTAAAGAGTGGATTTCCTATCAAGAATCAAAAAGCTTTAAAATTTAAGTCATTTGAAGTTACTGAAGCAGTAATATTAGCTCAAGAAAGGATTAGGATATGCTTAATGTACAGACCTGGAATTAACAAGCCTAAAAGAATTAAGAAAGGAAATATTAGCTTTACATCACTATTTTGGTCAGAATGTGAAGATTATTTAAGCAATAAAGTTACTCTGCCAGATAAAATTATTTTGTGTGGTGACTTTAACTTTCATTTTGAAACTAATTCAGCAGATGCAGTCAAATTTCTAAGCATGATTGACTGTTATGGTTTTACCCCATTGGACAGTTTTAAAAGTAATCCCACACACTGCAAAGGTGGGGTTCTTGATGCATTTGTTATTTCAAAAATTGCAATGAATAAAAACTTCATGAAAAATTTAGATGTTGTAGTTGACACTGGAACCAATTCCGACCATTACTTGATTACTGCTGTAGTAGGCACTGCTGGATTACATTCCACTTCTGCTCCATTGGTTAAAAAAATTGTAAGAAATTTGAAGCAAATTAATTTTTAGTTACTAAGATATGATCTGGAACAATCTAACATAGTTCAATTGGTATTGCAATGTCAAAACTTGAATGATTCTATTGTTGTTTATAATGATATACTTAGTAAAATCTTAGAAAAGCATGCTCCTCTGGTTGAAAAATATATCAAAACATCTAAAACGCCATGGTGGAATTTGGAATGTCAAAATGCTAGAAGACGCAGAAGAGTTTTTAAAAGAGGTTTTAGGAAGAATAGATCTTCAGAAAATAAATCTAAATTTTATGCAGCATGTAAACATGCTAATAAAGTATATTGTATTGAAAGAGAAAAATATTTCAAAGAAAAACTAGCTAATTGCCTAGAAAACGCCAGAGCCATCTATGATGTTGTGAATCAGTTGTTGGATAAATTTTGGGGAAATCATCCGCCTATCACAAGCACTGCACAAGCATTGAACAAATTTATAGTGACATGTCTTACCATAATTGCAATACACTTTACGTTGATATAAATGTAGTTAAATCTTCATGTGCTTCCAAATTCAGAAAGTTTGAATCGCTATCTTTTGCTGGTTTAAAAGCTACGATAATTGAGTGTATGCTATCTAAAACATGTGATCTTGATCCACTACCAAACAGTATTCTCAAGAAGTGCATTGATTTATTACTCCCTGCTATTCATCAAATCTTTAATCTTTCATTGTATCTGGGTTATTGGTTTTCAACCTATTTAAATAATAGGAGCTACTTTGTTAAAGGTGCTGGCTGGACTTCTCATACACTTTATGTTAAGTTTGGTGTATCCCAGAGTTCAATTTTAGGGCCAGTGCTATTTAACTTGTATTTTAAAAGTGCTGATTTAACTGCTAATTCACATGGTCTATTTGTGCATTCATATGCTGATGATATGCAGTTTATCTTTCTTTTGATAAAGATTTTTCTGTAGACATGATTAAAAACAAAATTCGAGCCTTTCTGCAAGATTTACAGCATTGGATGACTTGTAATTTTCTAAAATTGAATGAAAGTAAGACCAAAGTCATCGAAATTTTATCTAATCGTAACACTGAATCCAGAATAATTTCTAAAGTACAAATTGATGATAGCTGTTCTTTGCTTATGCCTAATGATTTTGATAAAATTCTTGGTGTAATATTTGATGACAGACTGAACCTTGGAAAGCATATCAATAGAGTGGTTAGTACTTGTTATGCCAATTTACGTAATTTAGGCAGAATTGCATCTAAACTTACTAAACCTCTAAAAGTTCAGCTAGATCATTCTTTGTTATTATCCCAAATTGATTATTGCAATGCCTAGTTTTATAACATACCAGAATATTTATTGCACAACTTGACAAAAGTTTTATATTCTGCTGTGAGATTTATTTTTGGACTTGGTGGTTCTACTCTACGTATGCATATGCTACCATATTTGAAAAGCCTTCGTTTTTTATCAGTTAAATTTTATGTTGAATTCAAAATTGCTTTGCTCACACACAGGTGCCTGATGGTTATGCTCCTACATATTTGAAAAATTTAATTAACTATCGTTCTGTTTTGGAAAGATATAGCTTGCGTGTTAATGATGATAATAAGCTGCTTCAAACGGTAACTAGCTTAAACTTTGCTATATCCCAATCTATGTTCTCGTGTGCATTACCCAAGGTATGGAATTCGTTGCTACTATCTCTGCGTGAAATTGAAACTTTGTCCTTTTTCAAGAAACGTCTAAAAGCATTATTTTAATTTAGCCTTTGAGGATATTACCACTGTTTGATGCCAGCATTTTGCTGCTTATTGCTGTAGAATTGGTACCTCTGTTGTGTATTAATTTTATTTCTGTAAAGCTATTTAAATGTTACTTTGGCCCCTTAGTCAAATGCATTGACACTTGTTGGTGTTATCTCAAGGAGGATATAAACTGCAATTATTATTATTATTATTGTTATATTTTGAAATGTTGAGTACTTTTATTAAGATTTCGCTCCTTGAAATATTGAGGCTTAGAAGTTAGCTCAATTGTGTTATTGAAAACAGAGACAAAGATAGTCGGAAAAGTTGTTTTGCAATCTACCCGCCGACTCCACTTTCAGCCCAAAGCCAAATATAAAAATTATCAGTACTATAGTATGCATTTTCGAGCGATAATGTTTAGAAGCATTGTTTTTACAATCTGTGAGCGAGCAAATAGCCGTAGACTTAATCATTATGTTGTTTTGTCAGCATTAAATCACATTTAAAATAATTTATGCAGTTACTGGTTATCAAAATTTTTTTTGTCTGCGAATGAAAAACATAATCGAAGGTTTGAAAAGCAATAAGTAGCTTTCCTGCTTTTCAAATATTTTGCGCTAAATATAATGAAAACAAATAAATCAAGAATAGCAGTAACGGCAGTTACTGTGTTTCGAATTGAGAACTTAGAATTAAACGCGCTCAAAATGCATTTTTAAAACACGGCAACGACTATTGCTGCGATTCAAAGTGAAAAAGCGGCCGTTTACGGAGAAATGAGGTCGTTTGTAGACAAAATAACTCCGTATATAAACATTTTTGAAACGCTTGGATGCAACCAACAGATGCAGAAAGTGAAAAAAGCCCAATTATACGAAAAGCTGAAAATCGAAAATTTGCAGTTACTACTTTTCAAAAATGTCGGCAGTATTGCCGTATGACGAAATTTTCATCTACCACCAGCCCCTTGAATATTCTTTTTGCGGACCTGTTTTAACTAAGGTGTTAAATGACTTACGTTAATCGTTGTATTTATTTTTCATTTGCTTGTAATGAAACACGTTGAGTTACGACGTCTATTCCGATATAAAAGCTGCTAATGAAAAAAAATTGACTACTGCGTTACCATGATTATGTCAAAAACATGCGATCGTAGTGGTAGCTTTGATAGAATATGCTGCCATAATTGCTTCAGGCATTCTGCAAGGCATGAGAATAACTTCTGCAAAAGATCTATCCAAAATGGTTAGGCCTAGCCAAAGCAAAATTCGAAGAGGGAGAGAGAGCAAAAATACAAAGACAATCATATAAAAAAAGAATGACTGTCATTCCAGAATTGCTCTTTGATAGAAAGAAGAATAAAACACCAAAGCAAGTAATTGATGCAAATGAAACATATCACCGAAAAATAATAACTAAAAAACACAGCATAGAAGCATCATTTTGAAACCAGGTTCTGTATACTATTCTCACGTTACACCAACTAATGTAATCGGCAACCTCAGCCATTATGTCTGAGCTTGAATCTATAAGTTGATCATAAGGCAGTTTTTGCTGCTGGATGTGAAGGAACGGCAATAAACACATGAGTCACTTCCGGAATTATACAGACATTGGAAGAGTCATACTTTGGGCATCTACTTTAATGACTTATTTGCATGTCACACATTAAAGAACTTGCATTAAAACATTGCTGGTCACTGGATCACATGGATACTCTAGACCAGGCCTAAACAACTGCTGCAGTACAATGGCCATAACACCACAGACCTACTTTTCGTGGGCCGCACGCTTTTGCTGTTGTAGCTACCACCGTTACGGTGAAACGTGTCGTGACCGTGGAAAAGTTTAAAAAAAACAACCGTGACCTCCTTCCTTGCATGCTAAAAGCATCCAATTGTTGTTTTTTGATACTTATTGGCTGGAAAAATTTATCATTGCTGTTCCATCCATCTTTTATTAAAGTGTAACCGCTATCGGCTATTTTTTAGAAATAGTAACATTTTCACATCAGGGACAAATCATCGTAAATTATCGAAATGTAAGGTACGTTGCAAGCATTGAAAATATGTTAACAATAAAAACACAACTAAAAAAATAGTTTACCGTGAAATCAAAATTCTTTGTTGGCAACAAGCTCAGCATAATCAGGCTCGATACTGGAACAAGATATTTTTAATATATCTTCTAGATGTCCATAAGTAAGAGAGGAGCATGGTTTGTTTGTGTTGAAGTTCATTAGCGACAACGTTTGTTCACATATGGCATTAGTGCTTCCGAATAACCTGAACATTCGTTTTGCCACAGTAAATAAATTTTTGAAGCTTTCTTCGTTCAGGCACTTGTAAAAGTCTTACAAACTGCTTTCTCATTTCCAGGATAAAATTTTGATGGCCACAACAAAAGGTTCTGTGGTCATTTTGATGGCCACATGCAGCCCATGGTCCGTATGTTGTGCAAGCCTGCTTTAGACCTATCAAAAAAGAAATTGTTTCGTGTATAGACCATCTTCCCGAAATGTTTGGGCCAATACTTTTAGCAGGTTCTTTGCCAACCAAACAGGTAAATAACTTTAGCACAAATCAGCGTTAATTTAGAGTAATCCGTATTACGATAGACGAGGGCAGTTTATTCTAACAACTTAGCATCACAAAATCAATAATGCTCAACCACGCTCGATGGTTAGCCACTGCGAATAGAATCCTACATTTGTACGTCAGTACTAGCAATTCGATAAAAAATCTGAAGACTCTTGCAGCATTTATAATGACGCTAAAGAGAGTGTATGCACCAAAGTTAGTTGCCATCAAGAATAAACCATTGCGCAAGATTGTGCAAACATCTGCACAAGATGATAAAAGAACAAGGTATTTGTTTAATAGCGCAAAAACATTGTTAATCCTGTTCACCAGGAAACGAAATCTTTGCCCTCCTGAAAATATTTTGTTGGCTATAATCACCGATGAAAAGCTTCGATTTTGATAAATTCTAAAAGCACAATCCAAGCATGACATGGACTCAAATGTGCAACTGTTTAGAGTTTTTTTTTAATTCGACGCAGAAATACTACGACATGATTGACTTGCAAGCTGTCAAAGTTACTGAACCTCCCACATAGCAAAAAACATTTCAGACATTGAACTACGAAAAATGATTGCAGCACAAGAATCATCTAATATCCATGCCACACGTAGGCGGTGGAAAAGTATATAAAGTTGGTAGCGGAAGCATCTGTAGCTGTATGCGGTGTTATTTCGTAGGGTGAATTTATAGGCGTACAAATTAATTCGCGGTATGAAATGCCCAAGTTTACTTTGAAGCGTGACTCCTTCATATACCGTAAGGCATAAGTAATCTATTCAACATTGTATGTTCGATTGTCCGTATCTCTTGAATTCATATACTCTAAATCGTATTAGCGGCTGCTATAAATTCAATGTCATTTCTATTTTTTATGTCATATGTGGCCTTGTCATAGGTTTTTTTATTCATAGAATGCAAGTTTTGACACCCCAAGTAAAAAATATTACAGCAAAATTAGTTCCACTAATAGGTTTGAACTTTGGAGATGTATCAACTATCAAATATATAGCATATCTTTTTCAATCCAATGATCGTATCTCCTGACACAAATCAAGCTTTTCATATAACGTCATTTGTGACGTCAGATTGACGTCATTTATAACGTAAAATGACGTAAGCGCATGTAACTTACTTTATCTTGGTTTTACACAAAATCTTTCTTCTTGGATATATAAGGTAAGGTTTTGTAGATTAGCCTGTAAACCTTAGATTTATAGCGTATAGTTTCATTCGGCAAGATTTAATTAATAGCCTTTAGTTTTATTGGATTAATATTTCTCAGTTAAGATTTACTTAGTTTAGCTAAAATTGATGGGCAAAGATTTATGTAATATAAACATAATTGGTAAAGATTTATTCATTAATTGATAAATTAGTAAAGATTTATGTTTTAAAGAGTTTTATCGCTGTGGTACTTATTGTTATTTTGGCCTTGCTAGCCGTACTGCAGAGCCTTGAAATTAGCAAAATAGCTGTCTAAGGCATACTATTGAAAAATTATTTCGCACTCGTATTTATCTTGTAACATTGTGATTACTTAAAATTGTCCATTAAAACATTGTACACATTTTAATTATCCGTTATGATCTAATTAATTTGCAATTCTTTGCCTTTCTAGGCTCATGTTCATATTTGTAGTTTTAACTTTACTGAAGAGGAATAAAAGATGAAAGTCGATTCTGAAATAGTAAGTCTTAGGCTGTTAATCATAGGTGTGATTGTGACTCTTAGACCTTGAATACTCTTTATTGCTTATCATTAATATCTCAGTACATTATTGCTAATAAAATAAATGATGCAATTGTTTACCAATGCTTAGCATTCATAAAGATCATTTTATTATTAAACATTAATAAGCAGAGTGCATTTGAATAAGATTGAAAATACCTAAAGTTTAGTCGCAAAGTCTTGTTAATAAAATGTTTCATTCTACCTTAACTTTGTTTTTTTTTGTTAAACATTATTGCTTTATGAATGTTGAAGTTCGCTTGCTTTTTGACAGTTGGATATGTTTTTGCTATACGCACTGCGTAGTATAAGTAGGAGATCAATTTTACTTAATTTTCAATTTCATTAAAAGTTTTTGATCGCCGATATTTTGTCATTTAGGTGAATTTGTAAACTCTCAAAATTTTGAAGCAATCAATACGATTCCAAACCTTGCTGACAATATTTTGGCAACCAACTACGCTGGATTACAGCTCAATTATGTATTTGATGGATCAAAATACGATGTTTGTCGATGGGCATTGGAAAACAGAGATAATAACATGAGGATTAATGAATTACAAATATATTCATTACCACGTTTGCCTTGTGATAATCGAACTTCTACTGCTTTAGATGTTAGATCAACATGCAATAATGATCAAACCATTGTCAACTCAACGCTGAACATTTTAATTAGACTAAACTATAATTTTAGCGTTTATGTTGAGTGTGCTGTAGACATCATTGATATCTTTGTGATTGTGGTTTCAAATGAGTTTTATATTAAAGGTAAGTATAGCACAGCAAGTGATTTACGTCAAACGCGTAATGTATTTGATCGCTTGGTTGTACTACAGCATTAATCAACCAAAAACTGAAAGAAAGAAATCTTAGCAATTGACACATGCCATCTTCACTAAACCGAACAGAATATTGAAACACAATTTCACCTAGCTGAGAATCTCAGCATGCAGCACAACAACATATACTGTAGAAGCATTAAATTGCTACAAAACTAACGTCAGTTACATATTAACTGAGCATGACTGTTAACAAGTTACCAAAATTGAAATTAGAGTTGGTTATTTGACTGGCTTTCAAAACGATAATTGTTTTGAATGCAGCAGCTAAACGCACTTCAAATGTCACTGCTTAAAGCAGTATAGTAAACAAGGAAAAAAACCAAGCATTTAAAATTTAATGAATAACAATAGCTGCTTCAGAGTGTTGCCTCCCTAGCTTCAGTACTTTAAACATTCCAAGCCCTGGCTTTTGAGAGAACCCATTTAAACCGCAGTTGGCTGCTGCTATGGCGTAAGGCAGTCTTCACTCTACGCTTCTAAAACAATTACTATTGCTCAATCTATGAATTCCTTTTCCAGGTTCCTTAGCACTGCGTGGTCGCAAAAGATAAAAATTTGTTCTTTCAAGTTCTAGTCTTTCGCGACAAAAAGACTAAGTTATGATAAAAACTACTATTGTGCAAATGGAGAATAATATATTTGCAATCTATATGTTTAAATTTCAAACAAGCAGTTTTTACAAATTAAATATTGTAGCAATGGAATGAAATTACGGTACGTTGTATCGAGTGTATTAGCGGAATCCAAATTATCTCACAGCAGTATTAGGACTCTACTAAGTATATCAAGCCATAGGTAAATAATTAAATGCCAAAAACTGCATTCAAATTTTTTTTTCGGTAATGTCAATGTCGCTTCTAAATTGACTATTACTACGTTTTTACTCCTCAATTATGAAACATTTTCTTTTGAAAACGTCTTAAAGCTTAATGTCCGTAAATGAGACATTGAGACGGGGTAAAAACTGCGAATTTAATGATTACAAAAACCAGAGTGTAGCAGGGTTATGGGTTTCACTTTATTTGTTGCCGCTTTGCAAAAACTACTCTCAGATGTGATTAAACCATCAAATCCAAAATGATTTCCACCAAAATGATTAGGCTGTATAGTATATTTAAAATCGCAACAAATTTTGATAAAGTGTGTTTGTTTGCAGATTGTCCATCAACAACTACCAATCCAATACTTAGTGTGAACTATGTTGGATCAGCATATTATAACACACTTGGTGAACTTGTTTGTACGAACAACGGAGCATTGTTTTTAAATGATCAGTTTCTATCTACTACAGAGACGGTGTGTAATGTGACAGCACAATGGACCATACCTGATAATGTAGATTGCTACACAGGTAAAAAATCAAAATTCGAATTAGCAATGCTTAGAATTAACACTTTGCCAAAATGGATTGATTTATTATCTACTGTAATTACCGCCTTTTTTCATTTTGGTATTGAGCTAAGGCGAAATGCAAACTCTTTCAGATAATTTTGATTTTATACGCCGATTGTATTGATATAAATAATGTCAGCATTTTTTGAGCTCAAAGCTGTAGAACGCTGTATCGAACTTTTATCTCTCATCAGTCGCTATGATTTCCCGGGAGTCAACCACAAAGAACGTTAAGTTTTTTTTCTTTTTTTTGTAATTAATTAAACAAAATTATTGAAAATAAGGTGGAGTTTTTCTGCATAATTGCTATGGTCAACCATTATTTTTCTTGCTCTGCAACTATTAAATATATTTACTGCTTTTATCATCAAAAAGAAAACTATTTGTGTATTGTTATTAATCATTAATTTAAAGTTATCAGTTTTTTCAGTTCCAACAAACATCAGTATAACTGGAAGCACTGTGGCTACGGAAGGATTTAATGTTACACTAATTTGTGAATTTACTGATTCATTTCCTCTTGTTAATAATGTTACCTTTTTTGACAATGGTCGTGCAAAGTCTGCAGTAAGGGTAATTTTCTTTTTCTGTAATATGAAGATGTTTCATAAGATTAACTTTTACGAAAACACATAGATTGCTTTATTCTTGCTTAAGCTTTTTTTTGCAAAACATAGCTTTAAATCATAATGGCGTAATCAACGCATTTTTATTTTCAACAAAAAATCTATTTTACCCTATTTTACTAGAAGAAGACATTTTTGTGCCCCCTTCTTATATTGTTTGTGATAAACGCTTTCAGAAAAAAGGTTTTTTGTTCAAACCAACTTGATTTTGAGCTAAATTTTATCGCAAATAGCTTCTTAAAATGTTAAGTTGCTGAGGTACAAAAAGTTTTTTAATTTTGAGTTTTCCCGAAGTCACGTTCCAAAATCTGAGTATTTTTTGGTTAATATTTAACACGCTTTTTTAAAGTATTTTTGATCAATTTTTTGTGATGCAACCAACTTGACTTAGGCATTTCATTTTTCAGTATTAAAACAGACATGTACAAAAAGTAAACTGTTTATGACATTATCAAAAATGTCGTCAGTTTTTGAAAATATTATCGTGATGTCAAAATGATGACATCATTATCTCAATAATAGTTTTTCTAAAAAAATTATGGTGAACACCAATCCGTAAGTAAAATTTAGTTGTCCCTTGAAATTTGGTGGAGGTAGAAAGGAGGCATTTACTTCCCCTTCGTGTAAAATGCGTTGGTCAATTACCCCTCGTAAAGCGTGTAAAGAAGTCGAGTTAACTTGTAATTTTTTACTACACGAAATTTGATATCCAAATTACATCAGCTTTCAAAAATTTTGAAAAAGTTCCAATAGGTTAATTATGGGTTTGCAATATATTGCTCATGTTTTGTAGTTGTTGCAGCAGTTGTAAACTACACTATTTCTACTTAGACCATTTCTTTGTTATCTTCAGCAAAAACTAACCAGCAAATTTTGAAGCAAAACAATCTTACTTATAAAAAGCTCTTACTCCAATTTTCAATTTAGGGAAATTCCTATTTCAAGATTCTATCCAATTTGAGATGATAACAACAATGAAATCCAATGTTGGGCCACTAATCCACTGTTTGATGAAATTAATGCTGTTGTTGATTATCCCAGCAATGGTTATTCTGATGTCAAAACATTTAATGTAACTTGTGAGTTTTCTGTGTTTTGTGAACGATTGCTGCTGAGAGAATAGTTTATTGTGTTTAAGTACGAGGTTTACTGTTGAATTTCAAGTGTTTAAACAAAATTTTAAATTTTTGATTGATATGGGCATTTCTGGTCTCATTGTTCAAACTTTACTATAATAATGCTCAGGCGAGTTGCAGAGCTTCAATGGAGTCTAATCTAAAACAAAACGTGTAAGGAAGTTTATGTGTCTGCTTTTTAATTTTACATTATTGTATTTTGGCTGATGATGAAGATTACAAAGTGGTTAAAATTGATTTTTTTTATATTGTATTTTGACTGATTTTCTGGTGCTTAAGGCAGAATAAAAATTTTTAATTAATATGCAATACTGCATGTCGGCAGTGTGGCCGAGAAAGTAAAGGTGTCGTTCTTTCAAAGACCCTGATCCAATGATCTGGTTTCGCTGATTTGTCCTTGGATAAGACACTTTACGATAATTATCTCTGCTTTGTGGCTTCGAACAAGCAGCAAATTTAGTGGACAAGAATTTGAAGAAATCCACAGGAACATTGGATCTTAAGAAACTTAAGCAAGTGCGGATTCCTCCAACCACGAAGTAGTCAATGCAATGAAAAGTGTGCGGATCGTATGACAAGCTAGCGTCTGACGCTGTCCAGTGACAGGAGGATAAATATGCGCTACAACAAAAACTAACAACAAATTTTATAATCCCTCAAAACATTAGACCATAGACTCTGGTTAGATTATATTATTTGTATTAGTAGAAAATACTAACAACTCCATCTGAATTAACTTTGCACTAGACTCACCTTATCAGGAATCTCCAACTACTTGTGAATGGGCACTCAATGATCCAGGAACTTGTGTTGTGACATTTTCATCCAATCCTTTGTCGAGTTTCGTATCTTTCTGCAAAACTAGTAAGTGTAAAATTTTAAACAAATAAAATAATGGCAAGATCTATGATGAAATATAAAATACCATATGAAGCTTTTTGTAAATGCGATTAGTTAAAATTAAGTTGAATCAGCGAAAAGCTCAGTAGCATGTTCATATAAAAAATAATGGAAATATTATAAAAGGTATAAAAAACAACTCACTTTGTGCATTGTAGTAGCGAGCTTGGTTTTGGTTTTAAAACTTAAAGTTGACTGTTTGTTTGTAACCCCAAACCATAAAAAGTCAGCGATTAAGCAAACCCTGCTTTTGCTGCAGATGAAGATTTCAAAGGAAATTTTTCACATACATTTGCAACAAACAACTTATTGGAGCATGTATTTATACTGACTACAAAAAAGGTTAGCTAAATTCCTTTTTCATTTAAAGTATAAAGCAGTTTTTACCCTACATCCGTTTTGACGCATATGCGTAAATACGTCTATGCGTATTATGTACGAGTACGTGCTTAAGCAGGGTAATTTATTTATATGTGGAAAGACGCATTAGCGTATTTCAGCTAGCGTATCTCAAAAGCATAAAATAAATGACTTATGAGTTTGATAATACCTTTTATTTGATTGTTAAAATGTCGCTGATACCATCTCAATTGGAAACCGCAAATCACGCAATTATTGCTTTGGGAGCCGAAATTGCTGCAAGGAGACTACGTGGCCGTAGGAGGTGGACTGTTCAAGCTTTAAACCAAAACCTTTAACCCTAATTAGTGATACTTATACCATGATCATTGAACATAGCCCTTATTTCCGGTTAAACACAATTGTAACTTTTAGTATCCGAACAGGCGCTTCCTGACAAAATGTTTTTCTGAGGCCTTGGCTGTGATGGCGTAAAGGGCTACGCCCTCAAGCCTCCTTAATCAAGTCATTAGTGGCCTTAGTTTGTTCAACAGCATGCTCAATTAAGACAGTCTTCATGCAAGAAAATTTTGCTTCGGATTCAAGCCCCCCTGACGTTAGCAACCTCATTGGGCGCCGGACGCATGAGCACTAGCCTATCTGCAGCTTCAAAGCTGTGGCCTAATGTTACATGCTATAAAAGCCTAGCATAAATGTTTAATCGAATTCACAGTCTGAAGCTCTCTACAATAATGCCTAGATATAGAGTTACTTTGGTTTTTAGCTACTAATTTTTAAGGTTTTGCTAGGTCCGAAGTTAAGCCATGGGCCAAACTTTTCTTAGCCTTGGAATTTAACTTGCTGTGACAAAACCTTCAACGAGCAATAAAATATCTGTTTGTACTTTTCTTGATTAATTCTCCATAAACTTTCTTTATCTTATATCATACGTCTTTCAAAAAAAATAACCTTTTATTTTCAATAATTTTGGAACTAATTTTAAACAAGCTGTTGCTTTTGGTAATATTTGAACCTAAAGACAGAAAACCAGAACAATAGTAAGGGTAACTCGGAGTGACTTACCCTTCCGTCTATCCAAACCACATCCAACGATTTGCACAATATTGCCGTCGCGTATTTTAAACGTTTGCAACAGCAAAGAATATTTACAAACGCAATAATAGCATTTTAGTATGATTTGTGGTAGATGTATTTGTGGTTCGCTGAACAACTAAAACTTGGAAATGCTTAGTTTGCAATTTTCTGTAAGAGTGACTGCCTTATATCAAAAATTAAAAGATCGATTGAGCTGCTTCCGTAAAATTCAGTTTGATGAGCTCGCAAAAATACGATAGTATTGCTTGTAACCTTTCATTGACAAGCATAAATAAATAGATACATCACAAATTCAGCAAACGTTTAAAAAGAAACAATATTTAGTACACGATAAAGAGCGACTATTCAGATGGTCGAGCGGTAACAAGTGCGTATATGGACCGGGAGGTTTAACGTTTAGATTTCTGGGAGGACAAATCAAACACAGTGTTACCAACAGCTTCCCACAGCTGCGATATTTCTTCAAAAAGAGGTCTGTTACCCGGACGGAGATCAGCCCTGTCAACTCGTTACACGCTTTGGCGTATTACAGCAAGATTAAAAGATTTGATTCGATAAGGAACTGAAGGCCAAAAGAAAAACGTCGATTAATCACGTACCTCAAGCCTGATTTTAGAAACTTTGTAAAAATTTCCAAACAATGGATTCCAAAATCGATTGCAAAAAAAATTTACTACGTTTGTGTAAAAATTCAAAGTGTTAATTTTGGTGGGGATCAAATCCAGATTAAAAGTTTCAAAAGTAATTTAGTAACATAACCACTATAACACCAAGCAACCTTGTGACGTCACACCGCAAAAAAATGCGTATACCCGCATCCGTATTTTATTCTTTGCTTAGCGTAAAATATTCACGTGATGAAACACGCATGCTGAAATACGCATTTTCAGTAAAAGGTAGTATAAAACAAGCCACTAAGAGTACCAATTTTGTCGTATATGTGTATTTTTTTAAGCGCGTATGCGTATTTTTTTACGCTTAAATTAACGTTGGTCAAGTCGCTGAAATGGCTCTTTGTTGAGATTTTTTGCTTCTTAGCAGTTATAAAATTCAAAATCACTATCATATTGAATTAGTTCGAATGATTTTAATTATGCAATGCTGCAAGTTTTTGATTCTGCGTTTTGCAAAGCATATTGTGTTTTTCAGGCCAATTTCAAAGATGCTGGAAACTACGATTTGATTGTTTCATCTTCAGTATTTCAGCAAATCTCACTTACATTCCAAATTATCGTTGAGAGCAATAAAGCTGATCCATCAACAACTAACCCTTCAAATTCAATACCTTTGGTTGCACTAATAGTACCTGTAGTTATTTTGATCATAATCATTTTTCTTTTAACAATTATACTCTTTTTTGTTTACAGACGAATAAACAATGTAGGTAAATATTTATATTTTGATGTTGATGATTGTTTTAAAGCTGAAAATTTCTTTGTTGTTATAAGAACTTTTGTTAAATACCGTATGACTGCCTCTCATATGTTTACTGCAATGTTTTGTTGTCAAAATTAAAACTTTTTATATAAGTCGCTTTCACTATTTGAAGCATTTGTATTGAATAGAAATTCTCATTAACTTTATATTGCTTGCTTTTAAACTGTACCAGTACAAAATTTATTTTATGAGAAAATAACATGTGAACTGACAATTCAAAAGCAAATTGTTGCTTAAGCTTATACAGTCATGTGCAAACACTTTCACTGTTGCATTATAAAGAGACCAGACTACTTTTTTTGATCATCATATGTACTAATGTACACAGTTTCATACCAGGTAACTGCAACAGTTTCTTTTCATTATGTATGATTTTCTTTCATATTATTGCATCAATCGAGAATTAAAATTTCTGCTGTGCATAATTTACACTTATTATTAGATGTAAATCAGAAATTCGCTTTGACAAAACAATCGAAGAAGAGCAAGGTAAACATTTACCGAATTGCATTTTACACCGTATAAAAAGAAAATATTTTTCTTTTGCAAACAGTTTCACAACGCAATTAAAATGGGAGATACGGTTTGTAGCATTATATAGGGTGTAATCACGAATAATTTAGTAAAAAATGATTTGTTCCATTGAAAAATTGAGGTTTACATATTGCAAAGTGCATACTTTGCTATCAACTATCTGTATTTTGATATTACTCTGTCAAGAATAAAATGAAATGTAACTTTTGAACAATAAAAAATTAAAATTTCTGCAACATACCATTACTTTAATTATTGCAGAAAGAAAAACAAAATTACAAGATGACTGAAAGACAAAGCAAAACTGAAAAAACAAGTACGATATCTTAGGCGTGCTACTTTCAATAAATTTTCTATTATTAGTGTAGTTTTATTTTACGCAGAAGAGGGAGCAAAAATGTCTCACTTTTGTTTTTTTTTTTACAAGATTCGCATAGGCTAGGAAAATTTGATTGATAATTGGAGCAGCAAAGTCGAAAGCATAACTATTTTGTTAAGTCATAGAGCTAAGTCAATTTTTTGATTGAACTGCCATCAAGCAAAAGTCTTGCGGAAAAAATTTTTTTTTCCGAAGTAAAAAGCATTTTGAGAGTACAATAACCCCATGCAATGCTCATGCGTATAATAATGAATAGATGCTGGTTGTTTTTTGCAATAAATCTTTTAAAAAAATTATTTTTATTTAAACCAACTGAACGTGAAGTCAAATTCATTAACAAGTTACTCTTAAAATTTTGAAGGTGTTAAATAAGAGGAAATTTACTAATTTTGAAGTTTGCCCAATTTATTTTCAAATCTGAGCTTTTTGGCGCATTTTTAACTCAAATGACGCCATAAGAATTATTTGTGACGTGGTCGCTTTGACGTAGGCATTTTATAATTTAGTTTAAAAAATATGTAAAATTATTATATCTGTGTATAAATTGAATAAGAATAACATCTTTTTTCGAAAAAAATTTTTTATATTGATGACGTCATTGCAGTGACGTGGCTGCAACTTTACAGCAATGACGTCATATGTTAAAACAAATTTGCTTGAAACTTCTCGAGTGTCAAATTTTAATGCTTAGGAGTTGGATAGGAGGCATTTTTGCCCCCTTTCTTGAGTAAAATGTGTTGGTCAAATAGCTGATGAAAAACAGGGTCAGGGTGCTTGCTCTGTTTGTTCTTAATTGCCATAGTGGCATTTTTCTTGAGAAATCTCTGAAGAAAAAATCTACTGTAGTAACTACAAGCACAATAACCTATTAATCAATCCATCTATAAAGCTAAGATCAAGTTTTCTTTTTTCTAGATGAAGTGGTAGTGATAAAGATAACTGCAATTTTGAAGTGTCTGCAATCGTGCAAAAATGTTTACGCATGCTTATTTCCATTTTTTATATTTAGCTTATGAAGAAATTGGTACAGGATGCGAAAACGTGGATTTACAAAAAGAAGAAAATGATGTAAGATATACTGTAAACACACTTAAATCAATTTTTAGACTCATTACTCTAATGCCTTATTAAAAATTTCTATAATACATTACTTAACTTAGAAGAGATTTGGTTTTAGCAAAACAGGCATGGCGCCAGAGTAGCGTTGCTTGGGTGGCATAAATAATTTTTGGGCGGCACAAAAACTTTTTTTCTTTGAATAAGAGAGTAAAAAACAAATAAAAAAAAAAGTTCTTCAACGCAGAATCTGCGAAAAATCGGTTCTTGCTCACGATTTCTGAGGTGATGATCAGTATTTTGGGGGTCTCAGGCCTTGAACTGCACTCCAGTGGCACCGAGCCAGTTACTTTCTTTCGGGCACAATCCTCGGTTGGGGGGCACAATTCTCGTTTGAGGGGCCACAAGCAGTGATTTGGGAGCGCACGGCCCCGGAATGCCTCCCCACGTGGCGCCGGGCCTGCAACAAAACCTAACTCAAGAACGCAAAGAATCATGCCCTGTGGTGTAAGATATAGTGTAAATACACTTAAATCAATTTTCAGTTTCCTTGCTGTAATACCTTGCAAAAAACTTATAAATCTGTAATACCTTATTTAGAAAGGATTTGATTTGAACGAAACTTAACTCAAGAACTCAAAGAAACAGACGCTGTTGTGGTTTTAATTTTTATTGATTTTACTGTTTTATTGTTTGTTATACTTTATTTATTATAGTCAAAGTGCAATGTTTGTGGACGACAAAGCTTTAACATAACGGTAGCTGTAGTAGTGCGTGTATTTACCAATAATGTATACTGTACTGTTGATGCATTTTATTTCGTATAGTGTACGATACTAAATATTACATGTAAGTAAGCGCTTCTGGTAATGTGTACAAAACATTTTAATCCATAGTATGTAAGATAATGCCACTCGGCAAAATTGGAGTTGAGGAAACAAGGCTTGAAGCCAACCCCTAGAACACAAACAAAATCCGACGCCAAGGACGCAACTTCCAAGGACAGAGACCCTCTCGAGGCCGAGGACAGGGTTGCTCGAGGCCAAGGCCAAGGACCAAGGACACAGGGCGAGAATGTTATCAAAAAAAAAGTCTTCACTCAAAATTTTCGCAAACTTTCCGCAAAAAGCATTCGATCTCAAAAAAAAAGGCCTTCGCTCAGAAATTCGCAAACTTTTCACAGAACTTGTGGATCAAATTTTTTTGCAATTGCTCAGGCTTGTTCCAACATTGCTCATGACCTTTGTACAGTTTCAACAGATCAAAAAATAGTGCTGTCTTCGATTTCGTAGACTTGCAGGGTTTAAGGCCAAAGCCGGGAACTTCAATTTGTGTCCTCGAAGACGTCCTCGAGGCTAAGGACGTCCTTAAGGACTCCACCTCTGCCACTCAGTATGAAAAATTAAGCCACTGAACCCACCAAAAGTACAACCGCTAATTACACTGTATAAAAAAAATTAAAACAGACAAAAACTAGCTTTTTGGTGGGCTCCTCAAATTATTAATAGCTTATAGCATTATTTTTATTACCAAAAAGCCCATTGCTTGTTGCTTGTGCGTCTTCAGTTTTTGTAGAAATCTCGCAGACGCTGATTATTACCACTGCCGCGTTTCGTGACTGAAAGAGGAAACCAGTTTATTTGGGAGATATTCAAGTAGTTGAAGGAGCAAATTAAAGAAAAATATCAATTCAATATTTCTAGCGCAATGTAATTTTAAACAGTACTTAAACCGTAAAATTTTACATGGGGGGACGCTTTTGCAGACTTGACCAAACGCATTCAGAATGCAAATTAAACGTAGTGGACATTTATGATTCAAGTTCAAATATTGTCTTCTCAGATTCGATTGAAGACAAAAAATAAAAACGAAAAAAAGATTTGGATTTATTCGTGGTGATAAGCACTTATTAGTCTGATCATCACGCCCTGAAATCTCAATAGGGTGACGCTAACTCTTGATGGGGGGACGTGTCTCCCCTACAATTTAAGTATTAATTTTAATCAAATAGTAAACAGTACATTATACGACATGCCTCTTGCGTTGTTTTATCTTCAAGTTTCTTATTACCTAAAGAAAATATCAATTTTTCATTTTAAACTATCGAATCAAGAATATCTGTATTTTAAGCTTTGTGATCTTGCAGCACAACGGAAGACAAAAGAAGTCTTTGAACAGATCCGCCTTGTCTTATGTCAACTCCAACGTTTCAGATTCAACGAAAATGTCTTCTACTCCATATATTAATGTCGCAAATTCTGAGGTAAACAATGCAAAGCTTGTAAAATTAAAACAGTGTTTCACAAACACAGCTCCACAAAACTTTAAACATTTTCCAAAAGTTACCACCATATCTCATCGTAAAAAAAGTAATAATGTCATAGTAAATGTTTTGCATTTGCATGTACACCTGCAACAAATAAATTTTCAGGCATTAGCGATTTTTTGAGACACTATGAGCATTAACGATTTTTTGAGACACTAGCGCTAGCACAATGAAAAATAGTGTCCGACTTAATGTTCATGCAAATCATCACGACCATATAAAGCAATTAAAACCACCATATGAGCCCTAACGGCAAAGTGTAATACAGTTCTGTACAATACAATATACAGTATTACAATTTACTATATCTAATTACATTTTTTTTTGGCTAATAAAGCAAAATTGGCTTTTAGCACTAGATAAGGCCCTTAAGCAAGGACTAAAGGCGTCGCGACGGCTCAATTCCATTTATTGTAATACTGCCGTTAATCATTATTCATTTTGCTAAACAATGTCCCAAGCGCTCTTGTCCTGAACCCCCTTAACCGAATTTGGTTTAAGCTTATTTAGTGGTTTGAGCACTCTCAGTTTAGGAATCGCTTGAGTTTGACCTTTTTCTTAGCTTTTCTCAAAATTTGTACAACCATTTACTCTTCAGCGTACAGTAGTACAATCGGTTATTTGGTCGAAATCGTCGCTTTTATGTCGAAATGTCGTAAGTGCGAAAAGACACTTTTTCTGCAAATCAAAAAATAAGTGTTTTAGTTTACATTTTTGTCTACCACTCATCTTACCATTATTATTTTTCAAAAACCTGATGTTGTTAGTACAAATTAATCACCCCTTGAACATTTAAAATAATTTTTGATGTTTTAGTTTTTGAACAATGTGTTTAATTTCTGGTTTAATTATTATTTTTTGCACTTATGATAGTTTGCCAAAAAGAAATATCGCAGAAGTTGCATCATACCTTATTAACAGAGTATGCGTATTGTACTATTTTAGCAATATTCCATTAAATTATAAACACTTTCGAAGCAGAAAAAACTGATAAAGACTAAATGGGAACCAAATAAAATTTAGTTATAACCCAAATTGATTGGAATTGAGATATCTACAAGATGGCTCATGCACTAACAAATTTCAATATTATTTGTTATTTTGTGAATACAGTGCAGAGTCCATATTGAATTTGGTTTGTTCTTCCGCGTAAACCCTATTAATCTATGTCGCTCCAATCAGCATTTAAATTGTAAAATATTGCATGGGAGGGGAAACGCTTGCGCAGCCGTATCTAACCAAATTCGGAATACAGCAGAAATTTTGCCCTAAATTCAGGAAAAATTCAAGGTTCTCTTTTATCGGGACTGACGGACTTTGCCAACAAATTTGGCTAACGACAAAAAAATAAAATAATGTCTTTACCGCAATTCGGAAAAAATTTTGCTCTCGAATTAGAATGAAGACCCCCCGAAAACAGGTCTCCGTTGCAATTTGATATTTTTCTCGGCCAGTATTTGAGGATAATTTGGTACGATTAGTCACTTTTTCGGCTAAGCATCCAGGGATTTATAGAACTATCGGGATTGCCAGCTGCAGCGTTTTTCCGCGCACGGAGTGACATTAGTAGTCCTATTGTAAGAATAGAGAAGGACTGGTATTGGTTTGAGTTTCGCGAGCATGGGAAATGGCGAAATGTACTGTATTAGATTTGAAGTTGGTTGGATCTAAATGAGAATGAGCGTAGGTGGACTGGTTTTTGATTAAGTTTTTAGTCTAGGTTTATATGTTAAACAATCTAGCTGTAGGTCTTATTAGGCGACATAGGCCTAATCAAAAACAATGACTTGATGATATTTTAGCCTTGAACTGCCTTGCTTGCACTGTTACAGTGAAAAGCTGAACACTGGAGCAGGTAACCAGTAAGCATTAGCCTAGAATATAAGAATTTAAGATAAATAATGAAAAGCTGTAAAGACTTTATGTCTCAGGTCTATTCAAAACTACTCTAATTTTTGTATTGTACCGTAAGTTATCAGTGTAGCATATTGGTACCATTTAAATGGCTAGGCAAGCAAGCTTATAGAAAAGAACTACACTAAGGTTGACCTAAAACTTTCTCTTTTCTAATCTTGACATTTTTCTCTAAAAACTAACGGTACCATATAATTCAGAATTGTAGTAGGCTAACCAGTACAGTACCCTAACATGTAACCTAGCCAGGTTTGCTGAGTTACCTAGAAAGTAGAAGTTTGTCAGCAAAAAGTTGCACAAGAATGATTGATAGATTTCCTGTAACTCATTAACTGATAATTCAGCATGCACCAACTAATACTAAATGACATATTTGGCCTAATGTGATAGAATAAGTACCGGTAATATACCGGTAGCCCACTGATGGTTATAACTTTTATAAGCTATTTCTAATTTATAAGCTCAAAATTACAGTGATATTGGTATGTACAGTAACCAACAACCAGTCAATAATGTAGTTGTTGGGTAGTCTGCTGGTTTTTTTAATTATGCTACACCAATTAAAAAATTGTTTTTGCTGCTCAGGATAATTCTTTTAAGTTATTCATGCTATCTTAAACAAATAGGCAACTGTATCTAAATAGCTCGTTGGTTCATTCCAATAATAGTAGTGTTAGGTTGCAAGAACTGATTTGGAATGGGATTTAAATGCTGCATACCTGGTTGCAAAACTGGATATCAATCTAACTCAAATTCACCAAAATATGCCTTATTTAAATTTCCGACTGAAGCTCATTTACGGAAGAAATGGCTTACAGCTATTCCTCGTAAAGACTGGTCAGTGAGTGATTCACATAGAGTCTGCGCAAAGCATTTTCATGAAACGGATTTCAAAACAACATCCTCAGACAGCCGAACGCAACGTCGAATGTCAAGAGAAACAAAGAGTTTGAAACGTCTTAAATTAAAGCCAGAGGCAATTCCAAAGATATTTCCTGGACTTCCTGAATATTTGTCTGTACCCTCAACTATAGAGAGATCATCAGCAGCATCTTCATCAAAAAGAGCGGAGAATGAGTTAATGCGCCAAGAAAAACTTAATGACCAATTTTTGTCTCAAGATGTTCTTTCAAATTTTGATGACTTAAAGAGCAAAGTAAGTGAAGTGATATTACCATCTGGCTATATTTCATCTGTTGAAACTGATAAAATTTCTTTTCATTGCATTGAACAGGATAATGATTCATCTTCTGCTCCTAAACTAGGTGCTTCTGTCATCATATTTGCCAGCTTATGTTTTGCTGCATATGTATCATCTGTTCAAGTGCCATCAAAAGTGTTCAAGCATCTAATAACCAGTGAACGCATTGAGACCCTTTCTGGACTAAGCAATGTTCTGGCTCACTGCAAATCACTTTCAGACAAGTCTTTACCTTTAAAGACTTGTATTATCGAAAAGGTAATTTGCTATTTAAAAGATTTTTTATCTTTAGCAGAGCAAGACAACTCGGATTGCAATGCTTCGTTAATTGATTTTATAGTTGAACAACTGCAACTATTTCTTCTGCCAAAAGAACGACGAAGATACTCAACGAAGACAATTACAATGGCTTTTTTGTGGCAACTGTCAAGCACATCTTTATACAAAAAACTTTGGGATTTATTAATTTTACCAAGTATGAACAGCCTTCAAACATACTCAAGTGGACTAACAGTTAAATCTGGCAATTTGGATGTACATTATTTAAAACAAAGAATTGAAAAACTATCTGACCAAGAACGCATTGTAACTCTTCTGGTGGATGAAGTATACACGGCTCGTCGAATTGAATATTCCAGTGGTGCTTTTATTGGCCTCACTGAAGATGGTACCCCGGCCAAAACTGTTTTAACATTTATGGTGCAATCAACATGTTGCAAGTATAGAGATGTGGTTTGCTTAGTCCCAGTGAATAAGCTTGATACTGCCTTGCTTCAAATGGGGTTCGACAAAGTTATGTTGGCTCTAAATGATCTTCTTTTTGTTGTGGCTGTTTCTGTTGACAATCACATTTGCAACAGGTATGTTCAGTTGAATAATTTATAGTTTTATTGTGTACTGTAGCATCAGCATCATATTATGTATTGTTGTAGCCTATTTATTAAATTAATCTATGGGTAAGCAGTTGGCATAAAATATTTTTTATCAAACTACATGAAAATACCTCTGATGTATTGGTAACTTTTGCATTGTTAGCCTACTGCAAAGATTAGTTTATCCCAATGAATTTGTTATGGCCCACGTGCTAAGTTATTCATAATCTGAATAATTTGGTTTTCCATAGTTTTAAATAACTGGTTGATTTTTTTTCAGAAAATTGCTTATGGACTTGTGTGGAGGCACTCTCAAACCAAGTATAGATCACCCCACAAAAACAAACGAGAAATTGTTTCTCTTATTTGATTTTACCCATAACTTTAAAAACATCTATAACAATTTTATAAACAAACATTCATTGTGTATCCCAACCTCTGGATTTGAAACAACACTGGGCAACTCATGCAAAGGCCACTTTTCCCATATTAAAAAGCTTTATGCAATGGAGGAACATAAAACACTGAAGATAGCACATGCTTTAAAGAAAGTTTCCTTGAACCCCAGCAACGTTGCTAGAACTTCTCCACAACATGCATTAGGTACGTATTTTATTTTTGAAATCACTCATTGTTTTATGGATGCATTGTTTCAGTTTTATTAAAAGTATGAAGCTGAATTATTGCAGGATTTTATTTCTAAAAGCTAACTATTACATACTCTATTCAGTTTTCACTAGTTTCTAAATAATTATTTTTGCCTAAAAATTAAATTCTCTAAATATGCAGAAAGGTTGAAAGGAATGACTAGAATTTTTAATGACAAGTTGTGAATGTATTCGGCTCACTTTTGTTAGAACATGTACATAACTTTAAACATTGGTCATAATAACAAAGATCTGTGTCAGGCACTTAGGCCGATATGTTTGGTTTTTACTTTCAGAATATAAATGCTTTTACAAGAAATTAACTATGGTGTAATTTTCAGGTGTTTTTAGCGAATCAACATATCATGCATTGCAGTTTCACAGTAAAACTTGTCCAGATTTTTTGCCAACTTCAAGATTCGTCAAGTTCGTATTGGATATTTGGAAAATAATGTCTTTAAAAACACCATCCAAAGGTAAACTGTTTGTTATATGTTTATACCTAATTTGTATTCATTTAGCTAGTGGATAGAAGAACGTCTGCTACTGAAATGGTAGACTTGGGTTCGATTCCCGGTCGGGTCAATTCAAACTATACAAATTGGTATTCACAACTTCCCTGTTTGACGTTCAGCATTAAAAGGGACAGTGTGAAGCCTCCACCGAGTGTGGTAGACAGGTGGCAGCTTGACTTGAAGACCGAAAGGTTAAGATCATCTCCAGGAAGGGCCGGGTAGTACCACCACCACCAAAGGTCACTTTACTGTTTCCTGGCCAAGACAACTTGATAAATAAATATTCCCAGCTAACTCTACCTCAGCTAAATTTTCTTTATATGTCCCTAGAAATAAAACTGCTACACTTCAACAGAGTTTTAAGTAGGAAGGAATTAAAATACGGAACTCTATTCCTGAAGCACAAAAACTCGTTGTTCCTAAAATTCAAGAAACTTCCTGTCGCTGAATGATAGAGACTTTATCTGTGTGTACTATGTACCCCTAATCCCTTAGCAAAAAATAAACTATTATTGTTGTTGCAGGTATGAGAAAAAACGATAAAATATGTGAACCATTGCGGTTAACTGATGGGAACCCAAACATCAGTTTTCAGGTTTTATGCAATGCCATTGCAATTTTTAAATACTGGAAATCTTCTGGTCAGGCAGGTCTAACGCAAGAAACTTTCACGGCCTGCATTCAAAGCCTTAAAGCAATGATTGTTTTGGCTGATCATCTTCTGAAGAATCATTCCTTCATATATGTGCTTCCAGGAAAGTTTTGTTCCGACCCCCTTGAAGGGAGATTCGGGTGGTACCGCCAAGTCAACGGTGGGAATTTTTTCATGTCCATCAAGCAATTATTTCAAGCTGAAAAAAAATTCGCTGTTTGAGTTTGGTCAGACAACAAATTCTGCATTCGGCATCGCGACTTAATATTCAGAATGATCTTCTGGAGAGTATGGAAGAGATTGACGACATTGATGAAAATCCATGGCTTTACGAGTTTCTTGTTCGTGCGGAGTTGGGCGAAATTCCTGACGCAGATGCTTGTGTTGCATATTACGTAAGTGGATACATTGCAAGAAGTATTTCTCGCCGAAGAAGGTGCTCAGATTGTAAAGGTATGCTGGTGAAGTGTGATGATCATCCTGAATTGGACGTTCATGAGGGCTCCAGCGAGTTGCTACAAATTGCTAATCGCGGTGGTTTATCTGTTCCGAGCGAATATAGCTTTGCTGTTTGCTCATTGGCTGTGCAAATGTACACGATAATTTCTTCGAACGAAACCATTAAGACCAACTTATTGTGTTTAAGCAATCCTCGCTCTGCTTTCTCTAAAGCTGTAATAAAAGTTGCGAAAGATTCTGCAACTCATGAGATTTTGACAAGACAAAAATGTTGCAAAGGCCACGCTAACTTTTGTTTGATTTTGCAAATCGCATTTAATTGTTTTGCAAAAAATGAATTAAAGCGATTAAATGCGGTTGGAGTTGATGCTCCGGAAAGAATGGCTCGCTCAATTCGAAAGTTATCGTCAAAAAACTCTTGCAAACAATGAATTTGCTCATTTTTTGTGTTTTTGAGTGCATTTAGGTCTGTCTACTTTCAACTTTTTTTCCCGCTAGTTATTTTTCTTTTTTAGAAAACTTTGATGTTAATGATTTTGTAGTATTATTTTACGCCTACTTCAGTAAATAGATTAAAGCCAGTAAGTACACTTACAATCGTTTTCGAACGTTTCGATATTTGCTTACAGCGTCCTCAGTGCATTATGATCCATGAACCTCAGTAGAATCAT
Organism: Trididemnum nubilum; assembly: GCA_963965965.1. Taxonomy (NCBI): domain Eukaryota; kingdom Metazoa; phylum Chordata; class Ascidiacea; order Aplousobranchia; family Didemnidae; genus Trididemnum; species Trididemnum nubilum. The sequence continues at coordinate 12,275,866 of OZ014469.1, forward strand.
AATTACTGAGGATGGTGAGTAAGCAAATGCCGAAACGTTTGAAAACAATTGTAAGTGTACTGGGTTTAATCTTTTTACTGAATTTAAATAAAAAACATCTCTACGCTCCTATTTTTTGTTTTACCTGTTTCTGATTATTTGTTATTTTCGTTTTTACCCTACTTTGGCGTTAATGATTTTGTGTTGTTGGTGCATTTCTTAGATATTAAACCTTTTTTGAGTCACAAACTCTCAAATTATGATTGCTGGTCCAACTAAGTGGTTTCTTGAAGCATTTGTGCATTACAGGATTTCTCTTACTTTTATAAACTTAAAATCAATTTTAGGTTTTTGCGTTTCTCTATTTTTGACCTATCAGGGAATTAAACTCGGGTTTAAATAATGTTCATAACGTTATTTCGCTCCAGAGACGAGCAGTTTAAAGCAATACGAGATTTCTACTTTTCTAGCATTGTTTTTAATGAAATTGTATAATCTCACCAGTCGGCCTACTAATGTCACTGTTAAAATTGAGCCGGCAATCCCGGTAGTTCTATTAATCCCTGTAAGCATCTAGACGCTTTCTTTTAGTGAAAGGTGCTGAATTCTCGTTGGGGGTTATGCTAAAATCTCGATGGGGGGACGCTAAATCTCAATGGGGAACGCAAAATCTCGATGGGGGACGCGTCCCCTTTACAATTTAAGTACTGGCTCCCTCCTCCAAAGTGAATTTATCAAACATTCAGCAACTTCATTAGTGTCAAAGAAGCAAGTTAGGGTGGAAACTGGAAAATTAAGAGTTACTATACTCGACTAGAATGAGTGGAGCATTGGGAATCACTTTTATCAGTATATTTTAATTTGTTAGCGGTGAGATACACATTGATTTCCACTTAACTGATTAATGAAACAAAGAGTTGTGATGTTCAACTCCACCAGCCGTGGAAACCTGGGCCATGATAACTATTCAGTATTTAACAACGTGAATTACCAGCATTGGATGACAGAGTTGTAAACGGGCCGACTTGTTCAGGTCCAAACCCAAAAATATAAGCCCGAATCCGGCCGTGAAATATTATCTAAAGCCCAAACCAGCCCTCTCAATGCAAGAAAGTTAAATTAGGTCTAAAAACGCATACGGCCAATTGCTCCTTTCCATTAAAATCATTTTAGCTTGCTGTGACTAAATAAAACTACTTATTGATATATTGTGATGCAATAATAAACATTGTGTTATAATAACCGCATTGATGTTAGAATGAAGTCGTTTTTTGATAGTGTTCAGAAGTTGTTTTGATTGTTTTTATAGCTACGTAAAACACGAAACCCATCCGAGCCGATTTAGGATTTACAACATTGCTCCATAAACCTAAATTTCAATTCAATACTAAGGCATTAAAATATTCTTTAATTTTACCCGAAATACTAATATCGCTAATTGACTATTGAATGCCCATGCACTTGTGCCTTAAAGTTGTGAATACAACCAAAAACAATGTTTAAAATTTAAAAAAATTATTAAGTGTTTGTCCTTTGAGAGAAGTCCTTCGGTTTTTAACTCATCACCTACCATTTTGAAAACAAAAAAAATTTCTGAAGCAAACGTAATTACACAGAATGAATTCAAATCATTATGGTAGTACTGTATTATAGGCATTTTAGAAAATGCTGTGGATTGCTAATCCGCCTTCAAAGTAAAGGAACAGAGGTTTAAAAGCACCATTTTTGACCATGTTTTGTTTACTCAAATTTTTAGAATTTGATGTTTTTTATTGCTTCAAGTCTTGTGAATTCTAATATATTCCTTCTAGACAAACTGATTCAAACTTTGATGTTCACAATACAGTAATTGGTAAGAATTTGACATTAAGAATATTTGGCAAACTATCGTAAGTAGCAATTTCACCACATCATATTTATGGCAAAGTGTCGTAAGTAGCACTTACTACAACTTGCAAAAATACTAAATCAGTAAAATTCATTATACGATTGTTTGACGAATTTCAAATGTAGAGATCTAGAGCAGCCAGAGCTACCAATGTTAAACCAAAATAACCAGCTTTGGTTGGGAATAACAAAAATTGAAAAAAAGCGAATTTTGAAAAAATTGCAGTTACGACAGTTGGACGTTATAGCGACGAAACATAAATGATGCCATAAAATAAGATAACGTTTTCTGCATTTATCAGCAACCATGTGAAATCAGGTTTGATAAGCAACATTTGCTTTATGTTAGTGCTCTTTCACTTTGACCTAATATGTTCCCTCCTCCCACCCCTTATTGGTTCTGGCGATAGCACTAAGTGCACCCACTAAGCAAGTGCATTTGTTCATTAAAGCACCATGTTTGTTTTGTTAAATTGTTTGTGGATATTTTTATTGTTTTTATCACCTTTAAGGGCCCTGAGGCCAAAAAAGTTTTTGGGAAACAATGTTTTTAAGTTTTAAAAATGCCGTAGTAACACAGTAGTTGTGTTTTTTGTGAAAAATCATTATCATAATTTCAATTACAAAATAATATTTTTAATTCAGAATGCAGCAAATATTGCACAAGCAGCACAAAGTGAAGGTTATGAACAATTTGAACCAGCATATGAAGCAATGAATCAACAAAAATAACAATGAGGAAATATTGAGACTATTTTAATGAGCATCATTTAATTGCATCAAGCTTCGCAAAAAGTTTAGAGCGTAACGTTTTGTAATTGTAATTGTAACTATACATTTATTTACCAAGTAGCCTTGGTCAGGAGACGGAGAAGGGACCTTTTAGTCTTCGAGTCAAGCTGCCATCTGCTGCCCAATACTCACCTGTCTACCACACATACGGTAGAGGCCTCGCGCTGTTTCTTTTAGTTGATGAACATCAAGCAGTGAAGCTGTAAATACCAGTTTTACAGTGTTTTTGCTTTCACCCATCCGGGAATCGAACTCATCTCTACCGTTTCAACAGCAGACGCTCAATCCACTCGACCACTGATCAGTTAAAGTTTTCTTTGATTTTAAAGTTTTGTTTCCGTATTTATGTTAAATTGCGTTAAATTTTGTTAATTTTGTTATGACGTCAAAATCGAAGTTAAGTTTCCAAGAAAAGCACTATCACAACATTGAAAAGTGAATCTCTTTCACACTGAGCAACAATAAGAAATATAAAACTAATACATACAGGTGAATAATGTACGTCTCCCGCTTACATTTTCAGCCATGTGTTTTAAGTTTCTTCAACATTTTATTGCACGTACCTAGGTAGCTTTAAAGGTACTTCTTTGTAATGGCAATTTCCCATCTCACAGATAAATCGAGTGATTTCGTTTAGTGTGGTAAATGCAGTATGTTTAAACAGATTGAAAACAAAGAAAATAAATAACAAGAATTTTGAGAGAAACCTTTAGAATGCGATTTACCTTTATCAAATGTGCTTTGGTATCAATAAAGCTTAACAGTCACATGACGGACTCTTCAAGCTGTTTATTTACAGAGAACCGAGTGATGAATCAGAAATTTTTTATTTTATTTAGTCGTTTGCGTGCTATCTGGCTTAAAGGCTACCAGTGTGGACTGTGGAAGTGTAGGGAAGAGTCACCAGAACGGCAACTACTTAAATGCGAAAAAGTTATCCTCCCACAGGATTCGAGCCAGCAGCCTTTGGATTACCGGTCCATTGCTCTACCCTTGAGCTAAAGAGGATGTCTTTTCGTATGCTTAGTTTTAGCTATTTAAACCCATTAACTTAATTCTTGTTCCATGATGTTAATAATAATTTAGTTGTGATGTTTTTGATGGTATTAGCTAGGGCCGGCAAACGTGAAAAACATCACAACTAAATTATTATCAACAAATGAAAGTTTATTGTAATATTCTGTTGTAATTGCTTTCAAACTTTGCTGCTGTAAGTAATGCTTAGAATAAAATCGTTTGTTTTTAGCTTAATTCGTGAGTAATTTTTAATATATAGATCCGAAAACAAAGTTTATCTTTTGTTATTTTATGTATAACAATGTTATGCAATATCCACAGTCTTTATATAGGAACAATCAAACCTCGATTAACAGCTTAAAACACACTGTTTTGGAATCGACATTCATCTTTTATTCCTTGTAAGTATAGCTAGCACTACAGGAATGAACATCAGCGTAGAAAGACAAAGAATCGCAAATTAACCAGATCATAACACAATTTTTTCCCCAAAACACTAAGTAATCACGATATTACAAGAGATAATTATAATACTTCAATTCAAAATAATTTTCAATTGCATGCCTTAGACAGCTGTTTCGCCCAAACTCAGGGCTTATCAGTATGGCTAGCAAGGCCAAAAGGACAAAGATCACCAGTGACAAAAATCTTCAAAACTTATATCTTTACCAATTTATCAATCAATGAATAAATCTTTACTGATTATGTTTATAATTCATAATTCTTTACCCATCAATCAGTCAATATTAGCCAAAATAAGTAAATCTTCAGTCGATGAAACGAAAGCTGTTAATTAAATCTTTACGGAATAAACCTACAAGCTATAAACCAAATCTTTTCCGACTAATGCACAAATCTTACCTTACATCTCTCAAAAGAATGATAGGCTAGCTAACTCTCCTCATAGCTCGTCTCAAATGGTTACGTTTCCAGCAGGCTGAAAAGCTCAAAATTAGTGTCAAACTAGAGTATGTACGTAGTACATACTCTAGTATGTACATACTATACTACGAGTCACTGGCTCTAGTTTGAAGTCGTCTCCGCCTTGCTGGAGATGTAGCCATTTTAGGCAAGCTACGAGGAGAGCAGAGGGTATTGATAGCGTTTCATTTCTAGAGATTGTTAGCCGGGTTTAGCTCTAATCTGAATTTTGACACTAATTTTGAGCCTTTCAGCCTACTGGAAACGTAACCATTTGAGACGAGCTATGAGGAGAGTTAGCTAGCCTATCATTCTTTTGAGAGATGTAAGGTAAGATTTGTGCATTAGTCGGAAAAGATTTGGTTTATAGCTTGTAGGTTTATTCCGTAAAGATTTAATTAACAGCTTTTGTCTCATCGACTGAAGATTTACTTATTTTGGCTAATATTGACTGATTGATGGGTAAAGAATTATGTATTATAAACATAATCAGTAAAGATTTATTCATTAATTGATAAATTGGTAAAGATATAAGTTTTGAAGATTTTTGTCACTGGTGATCTTTGTCCTTTTGGCCTTGCTAGCCATACTGATAAGCCCTGAGTTTGGGCGAAACAGCTGTCTAAGGCATGCGATTGAAAATTATTTTGAATTGAAGTATTATAATTATCTCTTGTAATATTGTAATTACTTAATGTTTTGGAGAAAAAATTGTGTTATGATCGGGTTAATTTGCGATTCTTTGTCTTTCTACGCTGATGTTCATTCCTGTAGTGCTAGCTATACTTACAAGGAATAAAAGATGAATGTCGATTCCGAAACAGTATGTCTTGAGCTGTTAATCAAAGGTTTGAATGTGTCTACAAGACTTTGGATACCGTCTATAGCTCATTATTAATTTTTTGAGTGCATTGTTCTTAATAAATTTTATACCATTTTAGTTTATTTTAGTTTATTTTGGCGAAATGCAGCAAATTAATATAATAAATGACAAAAAGATAAATTTTGGATTTCAACATCGAAGCACTTCGCCAAGGTTCCCAAAAGAAGTTCAAGCAAGTGAATTATATACACCGCTAAAAATAGATGATATGAGGTTAATATATGGTCTATTTGTTCTATGCATGTTTGTTTTTGAATTTCTTTTGTGATTTACATCTGTAAGTTATTGTAATAAATTAGGATGTGTTTCACAAATCAAGCTTTTAAGCAATGTGTTAAAGCAATAAAAATACGCTTCCGAATTTAAGATCAAATGTACATTTAGACTGTTATAAGTAGCTTTTCTAAACAGCTCTATTGGCTCCGTCAATACTTATTTGATAGCAGTATTCTGAATCAGTTTACCACGCTTTTACGGATTTCTGAGGGGTGATGATCTTTTACGACGCCCTTAATAAAATAAATTTGTTCAATTCCGCTCTTCGTCATATCGTCGTATCCTTTAGGTAAAAAAATTTACAGCAAGTATATCTGCTTGTTGATGGCTTCGAACAGCAGCTACTTTAAATTTTTAACTAGTTAATATATTTTAGGTGGGTGTAGTCTCAACGATAAACAATCAAATGAATTTAAGCATTTTGAAAGAACACAATACTATGCTTTTAATCTATACCAGTAAAAATTTCATTTTTCGGAGGACTTCAAACAAAATAGCAAGAAATTAAACAGTAATTATCAAACACGTTTATAAAGTTGCCAAATTAGTAAAATATTAAAGCAATCGGGTAAAAATTAGTTTATAGATCGAAGTTAGTAGTAGACTCTGGCTGTAAATAAATTTTAGTCCCATCTATTCCAAAAAATTGAGAACTTCATTGAACAATAAGATCTTTGCCGTCCTTTAACGCAGGGCAAACTTTAAACCACTTCGCATTACTGCTTGTAAATGGCAATTACTTTCAAGCAAAAACGCCAACGTTGCATGCAATAGTGGTGCTTAATCAGTAAAAAAAGTTGCTGAAAAAAGTTGTAAAGAAACATAAGCAAAATAAAGAATCAATGCAAAATTTAGGCGTACCTTTATGACAGAGTTTATTCAGAATTTACCACTAAGGTTTTGTAAAGTTGCGTATGTAGTTGCTGCGACGCGGCTTCTACTTAGATGACTACACAATCGACGTTTTCCGCAAAGAATTTATATAGCACGATAATTGCTTATCATTTTGTCACGGGCTTTATAAATTTGCAGCAATCAAGACCGTAGCAGATCAGTCATCAAACGGACTAAAAGTTGTACCAACTCCATCAGTGTTGTTTCGACAAACCAGAAGAAGAGCTCAATGGCAAATCAGAGTGAAGTCTTGTAAATGCATGAATTAAAATTATGATTAATTTTAAACAAAAAAGATGTAGCTACATCATAGCCGGAATAGCAAAATTGTTTTAAGAAAACCGAATTTTTACTGAATTGTTGAGTATTTTTGTTTTATTTTAACGGTTTTAGTTTCTTTTGTAAAACTAATCATATTGGTGGATACAGTAGTTTTAATGACATATTTTAAATTTCAAAATATTGTAAAGTGTAAAGCATTAAATGGCAATTTTTCTGAATTTATCCTGTCAAAAATCCAGAAAAGTCCTGATTATTGTTCTAATCTGGTATTGCGCATTCACCTCTTTGCCTAAATCATTTTAAGTTTTGAGTTTTCTCACCCAAGCTTTTTGCCTTCACTTATTTAGATCAACCTTGGCAATAAAAAGAGTTCTCGAAAATAATGTCAGCAATAAATAGTGCAATATTGTTATTGTTTAGACTGTAGCACCCTCTAGTTTTGTTGGCTTGCTACTGTAAAAATACTCCTGTAAAATCTATTTGGCGTTTCAAACATTTTCTGTAGATATTGTGATCAAACGCTTTCTGTAAATAAAAGTATAATTTCCTTTCTATATATACTGCAGTATCAATTATTTAAAATTTATTTTCTAGCCGGTAGTTTGTTGGATTCAAATCAAATTAAAATCTTTCATTATACTCGCTGCATTACCCCGAGACGTGTAACAAGCTGGAGGGGCCCATCTCCGCGTCATTGAGTCTGCAGGCAACACAGCTCCTTTCTATGAAATATCGAACGTAGCGACTGGCAAGCTGTTGGCAACTCTGTGTCCGATATAACCGGTCTGAGATTTGAAGCTCAGACCTACCGCCCAAGATACGAATGCATTACCGTTCGATTAACCGGCCGTGTTTTGTTGAAATTTGCAATCGTTTGCAGAGCATATTGGCATTTATGCCGCACTCACACTGCGAATTGATTTGCAGTGGAGTCGTAAGAGAGTGAGAATGGCATTATCGAATAACGCTTTTTTGCTTTGATTGCTTATGATGTAAATATACGAAGATAATGTATATGAATATTACTCAAAATATTGCTATTATGATTCAAGTTTCATTCAAGAAACACATCAATGTTTGTTTAATCGTTTGGATTTATTTGCTGCACTTTGGTAAGTTTTGAAACTTTACTGCTGGTTTATTGCAGCAGCTTAATTAGAAAAACAAGCGGGTTGTTTGATTTTTATATTAGCCTTTTACCCTATATGTAACGGGCTATTTTTACACTCTATTTGTACCGGGAGGAGGGCAAATTTGCCCCCCTATCTAAAAAAAAAATTGTGTTATGATCTGGTTAATCTAAGTGATAAAAGTAAGATTTTTTGTATGTTGAAGCTATTTTTTGTTAAATTTTTAAAAATAAAAATTTTGAGGTTGTGACATCACGCAAACAATGATGACGCCATCAAAACCAGTAAATCCTTATAACAGCATGCATGATGACGTCATAATGCCAGATAATGTCATGTTTAATATATTTTGTTTATTATTATTTGTATTTTTTTTAACCCTGCAGTGGTACCATGGGGTCAACATGACCCCAACCTCTTTTGCTGTAATACCATTGTGTCAATATTACCCCAACCCAATTACTTTTTTTTTGTTTTTTTAATAGCTTGTTTATAAGCACTCCCATTGCTGCAAACTTATTTCCATTTTTGTTTTTTAGTAAAAATTTTCCATTGGCTTGGTTGGGGTCACATTGACCCCATGGTACTATTTGGAAAACGAGATTGCGTTCGTGTTTTACAGATTACTTTTTGATTAATTCAGCAAAAACTTGTTTAAAGGGTAATCAATGGCCAGACGGCAAAAGATGCCGGTTTGTGTTAGTTTTGTTCAAGATCAAAGAACAAAAAGTACAGGTTTACCTGCTGTAGATGTAACAAACGCATCTACAAGGAACACAGCAAAATAGCTTGCAATCTGTGTAAAGAATGAACTAATTTACCAATAAACTTTGTTTGATGAAGAATTAAATTTCTTTTTTTGTCAAAATTTGATTTCTTCAGTCAATTTTTCTGTTGTTGAAAAATTTTCCGTTCTTTTTGCCATACTGTGTTTTCAAGAGCACATTGAAGTGCATAATTGTCTACTGTAGAAGTAAACAGTGTGCTTAGTTACTTTTCAATTGGAAGTAAATTTTCAGTGCTTTTTAGTTTCTTTCGTGCATTATCATTTACTCTTTGGAATTATTTCAATATTAATCACTAACAGATACGCAATTGAATTATTTTTTTGGACTTTTAGTGTATTTTTAAAAATGGGGTCATATTGACGCCAAGGTACTGCTCAAGTGAGTTTTTTCATGGTACTGCTGCAGGGTTAAATATTGAGATATTGTTTAATTCACAAATTGCGGTATTATTTTCATTATATTATTCAACAGCTGATGAAAATAAATACTTTTTATGCAAACACAATTTTTTTCGAGATACAGCAGAAAAAGCAATATTTTTGAATTATGACGTCATCAATGACGTAATGATGATGCAATACATTTATCAGTAAATAAAATGTTGTATTCCAGCTAAAGATTTGCATTGATAATGAATGCGCAGTACAATGAATAGAATACGAGGTCTGATATGCATGCATTGTGCTCAAAATTGCATAAAACTCCTTGGGTGCCTCTAACAAACGCAAAAATGACGTCACTCACGGTCGTCCGGCTGACCCCAAAGTTTCTGAAAATGTTTGTTATTAATTTTGATTCAAAGTTAGGATGCATCAAAGCAAAACTTTGTTTTAGTTTAGGAGTTATTAAGTAACTAAGAGGGGGGGCAAATTTGCCCCTCCCCTCGGTACAAATACGGTAAAAAAATGTTTTTAACTCTGCAGCCCACATTTTTTTATAATGTAATATCAAAGTTATAGGACTTAAATTTTAATGTGCTTAATTTCGACGTCTTGTAGTTTTTCTTGTCTTTGACATTAAATTAATTTCGACGTCTTGTAGTCTTAATTTCGACGTCTTGTAGTCAATCTTATCTTTGACATTAATTTAAAAACGACAAGCACAAGAAATACTTGAATTCAAATTTATTTTTTAACCGTAATTTACACAGGGTATTAAACCGACGCATTTTACGCGGGAAAACGGGGTAGAGCAAAAATAACCTTTATCTAACTCCTAAACCAAAAGTCATGACAACATTGACTTTGGCATGCGATTTAGTCAAATCAAACATTTCATTATACTCGCTGTATTACACCAAAGCGTGTAACCAGTTTCCGCGGCCCATTTTTGCGTCATTGCGCTTGCGGGCAACACAGCTTCTTTCGAAGAAATGTCGCAGCGGTGGCAAACCGTTGGCAACACTGTGTTCAATTTGACCGGGTCTAGATTTAAATCTCAGACCTCCAGCTCCAGAGACGAACGCGTTTCCGCTCGACCAACTGGCCAATGGCATGCGATTTAGTGTTAACCAAAATTTTTTATAAAAAACTGGTATTGAGTTAATGACGTCACGGCCATATCTTAAAAAGACGTAGTTCTGACGTCACAGGCAGTTCAAATTTTCTACATAGTTTGTTTTATACTGATTTACAAAATGTCCAAGTGAAATTAGATACGTCACAAAACGTTTTGTGACGTCATTTAACTTAAATTACCCAAAAAATGCTCAAATTTTGAAAACTGATTTCGGAAAACCTCAAATTTGGAAAACATCGTGTTACCTTACTAACTTTAAATTTTGAGAACTTATTTACATTGAAATATAAATCAAAGTCAAGTTAAATTGAATTAAAAATCTTTTTTCTGAAAGGAATTATCGTGAAAAAATCAAAAGAGGTGAGAATCAAAAATACTCCCTCCCTCTTATTATTGTACAGTAAAATAGAGATAAATAGCGCAGACATAACTCAGTGACTTATTTGAAAGAAAAAATGTATGCAAAAGCAACAGTTGCAATGAAGATACTAAGTTTTTGCTAATTTTGTGATTTTACGGTTAGTTTAAGCCCGCAAAATCACATTTTTTATTCAGTAACAATGAGAATACAAAAGATGTAGCTCAGTTTAACAAAGTCACTTTGAAAATTTAAACAAAATATTTTCAAGCTTTTAAACGTGTTTTAGAGTTGACAAGTGAATGATAGTAGGAAACAGGCACTAAGCAATTTAATTTGTTTGAACGATTTCCATATCTTTGCTATGTAAAGCTATCAAATGGCCTCAAAAAAACGTGCAAATCGTTATCAACATGGCATTAAAATAGCTTTTTTCACACAAAAGAAAAAGATTTACAAAAGGCTGAGGGCTTTGCCCAACACTCCTGTCAGTCCTGTGTTTGATAAGCATACGTTTACCCAAAACATGTCGTCTGCTGGAACGCTTTTTAAGCAGAAAAAAAAGCTTCGAGTCCAAACTCTTTTATGGTAAATTGTAATTTCTTTTATGGTTTGTTCGTTTGTGTAAACCAAGCTCGCTGCGTTTGTCTAACCACACCATCGTAGAGCCCCCTTTTTTGGGTTCTTTTTGCAAGCCTTTTGTCAGGCTGGGCCACCAGGACGGGTAGGTTGCTTGGCCCGTCTTTTATGGTTGTTTGAGGCAATTAGTGATGCATATATTATGGTGCAATTCTGATAATAGCCGTCATATCAATTTAACGTACTTTAAACACATTAACATCAAAAACTACAAAAATTTACAACCAAAAATCCTTATTGATTTTGACTGAATAAGAGTAAGAGGAATCGAATTAAGGCGGTGAATCATCCAGCCAATTACGGTGGTTTGTAATAGCCAAAATTAAATTATAATTTTTGATATTTTTTATTTTGATTTTGAGGCTGCGGTTGCTAAGATATTCAACAAATACAAAAAGATATTCTCCGAAAAAAGTTTTTGGAAACTCTGAGTTTTGTTCTTTCCGCCAAAACCACAGTAGGCTTAATAGTTTAGACTTTAGAGAACGGTGGTTTTGGCGGGAAGAACAAAACTCATAGTTTCCAACCCTTTTTTCGGAGGGTATCTTTTTGTATTTGTTGAATATCTTAGCAACCGTAGCCTCAAAATTAAAACAAAAAAAATCAAAACTTATAGTTCAATTCTAGTTATTGTAAACCACCGGAATTGGCTGGATGATTCACCGTGTTTAACCGAACCTGTCTTATCTGGAACATAGCGTTTAAACAGAACAGCCAATCAGGAGCGTTGAGAGCCAAATGTGGGCCCGGGGCCAGCTCAATTATGACGGAACTCTGGTTTTGTGAAGTCCGAATAGACGGAGAAAATGCTGCTGTTTGGTCCGAAAATTGATGTGATTTCCAAAAAAAAAATCTTCGCCAAAATTTTAACTGTTCTTCCGGCCGAAATCAAGTGATCTCCAAAAAAAAGAAAAAAAAAAAAGGTCTTCGCCGAAATTTCGGCGGTTTTTCCGGGCAAAATTAGGTGATCTGCAAATAACATAAAGCTCTTCACATGCGATTTTGATGGGCCTTTTACTTCTCAATGTAATTTGGATGGGCCCCCTCTCGAGCTTATGGCCCCCCTAAACTCCATAGGCCCCGGGGTCATTGTCCCCCCTGCCCCCCCTCTCGTACGCCCTGCAGTTAATTACGAGCAGCGGTTGTAAAAAGTCAAAAACATTTAAGTTTGGTTAGAGACCAGTTAATAAACTTTGAAGTATCTTTTACAAAAAAGAATGCCTAAAATTATCAACTTTCTGGTATCATTGTTGATAATGATTATCAACTTGTTCTTTTTTCAGAGCTGTTTGTGCAAGCTCAATTCCAGCCAATAATAACAGTTCCTAATCTACCTGATTATATGTTGGCTTCCGATTATGGTGGTCTGCGGTTGTCTACCCAAATTCCAATAGTACCGGTATCGTCTTCCTATTCTGTGTGCAACTGGGTGGTGAATCATAATAGAGTTTCATCACGTCCAAAACTTTTCTACTCCAGGATACTTAGTCCATCTTGTGCTAATCGAACGGTAGATGACTCAGTACAATGGGATATAAGTTGTATGAACACCAATGGTTTGATATCCACCACCCTAAAGATAAACAATCCACTTGAAGCTGGTACGTGGAATGTGGAGGCGCACTGTTATGTTACAGCTGGTTCTGAAACACCGGATGAAAGTGCAAGCATCGAAATCAACGTTAAAGGTTTGTGAAATTAGATGCCCTATAGTTTTTAATAATTTCAAACTGACGATGCAAAATTTTGGAAAAATTGCAGTAAAATAATGCTTTAAAAATTCAAAATTAGCTATTCGTTTTGTTGCTTATGAAATATTTTCCCCGTTCTTAGCAGACTGCAAAAAAAACATGATTTTTTATTCAATCCCTCTAACAAATTCAACCCTCAAAAGCACAACAAATACTTTCCAGTTTTTTTTTTCAAAGTTGGTTTTTACAATTTGAATTATATCTTGCAAAAGCAATCTTACAACGTAAATTTATTTTTTTTATGTTTTTTTCCCTAGAAAAAAACACACAAAAAACAACCACAACGTTAGCACGCTTCTGTGAAAAAAAAGAAAAAAAAAAAAAGACTACAGACCATGGATTTCCAAAAGTGTATACTTTTCTAAAAACTACACCAAATGCTGAAATTATCTCATTTACAATAGTATAGGCTCAACTGTATTGTCCTTTGTTTTTGTGCTCTTTGAGTCGCATCAGCAGTAACGGCTCCAACTCAAACTCGTATCGCAAAACGTTGGATTTCTTGTTGCCACAAACCGCACTTGGTGCAGAAAAATATCAGCGTTGAAAAAAAACTTTTGAGTTTATCTTGTGTTAAAAAAAACTAAAAATTTAGCAGCAAAAGAAAAAAAAATAAATTAGAGTGTGCGATATGCCACTGAGTCACAAACTTTGTGCAGTAAAATTTTAAAGTAATAAAAGCGTTCAAAGGAGAAAGCGAAAATATTATTATAGTCTAATTTCCAATGTAATGACGTAAATACAGTAAATAGTAATAAAATGTGGGTTTGTTACAAAATAATTATTTAAAGTAAATCGGCAGTTAGAAATTCACAGATTTATTTTCATTGGTAGCTAAAATTAACATATTAATAAGTAATATTTTTATTAGTTGCTATTAAAATGTACCATGAATCAGTCCTCTATAATCCAAAAAAAATAAAGTTGCAACTTGCATTAATCAAAACATCGAGTTACAGCAAGTTATGTACATTAATTATATAGCAGTTTTAAAAATGTGATCTCCATAATTACTTTACAGTTCTTTACAGGTTGCTCTTCAGCTTCCCTCTCCCTTGTAGTTAAACCTTCATCAGGAAGCTTCGGCGAAATTGGGGTAGTTAGCTGTGATAATGATGCAGTTTTGATTTACGCTAATGGATCTCAGTCTTCCACAAATCAAATACGATGTAGTGCAACAGCAACATGGGATGGATTAAATAATTTGGATTGTTGGAGTGGTATTCAAACTAAATCTTTTTGATTTTAGATTAAAATGTGTTTTGCCTTTTGTAGCCGATGTTGGTGATTTATAAGCAGTGTGTCTGCTAATATGTTGTTACTCTATGAAATCTTGGACGTGTAAAGCAAATTGCGTTGAAAAATATTATGGCTGCTGATGCCCTTATTAAATTTTTGTAAATATTTATTTTCTTTTTTTCAGCTCCAGTCAACGTTGCATTACAAGGAAATTTAACTGTAACTAAAGGAACCTTAAGCAACTTATTTTGCTCATACGATGATTCCTATCCAGTCGGAAACTCATCAATATATTACATAGGTGACATTGGAACAGAAATATCTGAGGTACTGAACGTTATTTGCATTTAGCCAAAGTATACCGTAGCTGAGATCTTTAAAAGCTGTATTTGACAAACTTTCAGAAAAACTACGATTTGTTTGTTTTACGTATTTTTTTATAAATATTGTAACACGTCTTACGATGTGTTCAATCATATAACTTTGAAGAGTCAGTACAAGAATTCATTACTGTTTGTCACTTATAAACAAATCCTAAAGAAGAATTACCAAATTATATAATATTGTTGAGCAAAGAAAAGCAGGTTCTTTTTCAAAATCTCATATTACATAATTAAACGTTGTTCACCTAATCCTATTTTGTAGGACCTTGTTTTCGGAAAAAATTTTTCTCGCGACGATAACAAAAAGCAAGTTTCGTGCCAAGCTGTGACTCCTTTCACAAGAAAGTTCAATGAGACTGGAAGATCTGAAAATTTCACGATAAATGTCTTTTGTAAGATTTGAGTCTTTTTCTAAATCAACGACATTAGCTATTAAAAAAATTTGTAAGTTACCAAATAAAAAATTTTATTGTTGAAAAAAAGGAAACCGTAATAAAGCAATACAAGATAGCAGTTCGAACTGCATTAAGTTTTGGTAAAAAAGAACCATTATCTACGGATGCTGATGCGCTTTTTACGTTAGAAAATGTTGCAAACATCTAAAATTCATCGAAAATGGATCAAATCAGCCACAAATTAAGAAGCTGTATCAATGTTGTCAAAAAGACAAGGAGGCAGTAATTTGTTTCAATCGCAAGTGCTAATTGGTAATCAGAAAAAAAAAATTGACCAAAGCTTTATTGTAAGCTGCTATGAAGCCACAAGTTTTTGAAACTTCTTGACTAAAAGTTTAATAACCATTAAACTCTATTCTTGATACACCAAACAACAAAGTTTTGATATTGAACAGCAACTATTATACGGTAGCTGAGTTACAAACATTAAACATGTTAATTGACTCTCAACTCAACATTTTTTGCGTCCAACTCACCAGCACAAAAATAATGCAAAACGCATTACCGATTAATGTGCATAAGTAACAAGAAAAGGACAAAAAGACTGAAATAGGACCAACAAGATCTTGGCGTCAAGCAGCAACTCTATATTCGTAGGCAATTTGGCAGTTTATTCGAATAAAAGCTAAATCATTTAGATGCCGTTAGCAATTTGTTTTGTTTTACCACAATATTTTCAACTAAATTTATCTGCAGTTGTTCATTAATAATTTGCAATCAGCCGGTTTTTGTATTTAGTTTTGAATTTTCGAAAAGTGTTTTTCCTCATATCGGCAAGAATATTGTTCCGACTGATGACGCTTTTATATCTAATTAAACGCTGCATTCGGGATGTTCTATAAACTGGAATGCGATAGTTCCAACCGCTGTCACTAATGGCCTGATGACTATTGTGTGAATTTGATTTAAACCAACAAAAAAAATTTTGAAATTCAAAAGAAATTTATTCTTGAAGTGTCGGTAAAGGAATTTATCTAACTTAAAATTGACTAAGTCTTTTTTTTAGGATATTTTTTCTTATATGCTGTAGTACAGCTCTGATAATGGCTTAATCTTTTAACCCTTATCAGAACAGTGTTTTTGCGTGACTTAATCGGAACATATGTTAACAATTGTCAACATGCCGATTTTACGTGTTTTTTAATGCTAATTCGCGGTGTTTTCAAACACATTTTTTTTCTTGTGATGGGCATGCAAGATTGATAATGTTACAGCCTGGCGCGGCGATAGAGTAGCGTGACCAAAGGGGGGGAGGAGGCACGAACAATATTTGGGAGGCATAAAATAATTCTTCCCTTATATTCGGGGGGAAGATCAAAAAAAAGTCTTCATCCCAGATTGGACGGTAGGGCTCCGGGACGGTTGCCTGCTTTCGAGGAACAATTTTCGAACGGGGGGCACGATCCTTGCCTGGGGAGGGGGGTCACGAGTAGATTCTATGGTGCGGATCTCGATTCACGCTCACAGATTCAGGGATGAAAACCCCAAAAAAAGATCTTTGTCACGAAATCTGAGGCTTTGTCATAGTGTTCACATGTGCTTTCGTCCTAAAACGATAGTGTACATATGCTTGGGGGGGGGGGGAGTAACAAGCAATATTTGGGGGGGCACAAGACCGAATAAGTGCCTTAGTGGCACTGGGCCAGTTATTTTGATTTGGAGCACAATCTTCGCTTGTGGGGTACATTTTTCGCTTAAGAGGCACAAGCAGTGATTAGTGGCGCACGGCCCCGAGGTGTCCCCCAGTGGCGCTGGGCGCGGGTTGGGCCCTGACAACAAAAACTGGGTTGGCTTGGACTAACAAGTGAGGAGGTTCCGACAACTTCGGGCAAAGATTTGTGCTGAGTATCTTGTCTCCCTGGCTTTCTTACGTCAAGTTCAGGAAAAAAGGTCTTCACCACAATTATAGTCTTTTTTCGTCTATAGGTGAAGACCAAAAAAAGGACTTCTCCAAAATTCAATAGTCTTTTTCGAAGTTTCCGTCAGTAGGTTAGGGCTCAGTGAGTTAGGGCCTACTCTGCCAAAAAAAGAAAGCAGATCGAGCCTACCCTCTATGGCAACACTGGTTGCATGAGTTAGTACTTAACATGTACAGTGTATAACTATGAACTGATATTGAGATTGATTTTATATTCTAAATTCTGACATGTACAATATTGTCTAGCTAAGTATTTTAAAATGTAAGTAGACTACTAATAAGAACTGTTGACATAAACTTAACATCCAGCAACCAAAATCACTTCACTAAATGCAGTTGCAAATTTCTTACAGTTGCTGGTACTTGTGTTGAAACAATAGCAAATTATCAGCTGTATCAATAACTATTTAGTTGCAACAATAGCAACAGTTACCGGACAGCGTCAGACGCTATAATTATTGCACGATCCGCACACTTTTTCATTGCAATGACTACTGCGTGGTTGGAAAAATTTTCAGTAATCCAATGTTCCTGGGAATTTCTTCAAATTCCTGTCTAATAAATTTGCTGCTTGTTTGAAGCCACCAAGCAAAGATAATCTTCGTAAAGCGTCTAATCCAAGGACGCAACAACGTTATCCGGGTGCAGATTGAACCCAGATCATTCGAACAGGGTAGCAATGTTTTTAAGAAAAACCCCGTTGAATGACCTGGGTTCAACCCGCACACTGGTCACGTTGTTGCGTCCTTAGATAAGATGATTTATGAGGATCATTTCTGCTTGGTGACTTCGAACAAGTAGCAAATTTAATAGACAAGAATTCAAAGAAATTCACAGGAACATTGGATCATTAAAATTCCTAAGCAAGTACGGATTCCTCCAACCACGAAGTAGTCATTGCAATATAAAAGCGCGAAAATTGTCCAACAGTTAGCGCCTGACGATGTCCGGTGACTAGATGATAGACATGCACTAAAATAATAAGTCATTCCGATTGACATTAAATCTCGAAAGCTTGTTATTCTGCTATTGTTTCTGTTTTTTGACATTTTAATATGTGTTCCAATTAAGATAAAACGCAATAACTCATTGTAGAAACAATTTTGGAATTTCATATCACTGCATCAGGAAGCTAGCAAGAAGTTTCCTTTGTCAGTGAATGGCGCGAAGTTAGCAAATGGGGGCGAGTGCAATCAAACCAAAAAGAATTAATGTTGACAAATGTCAGCATATGTTCTGATAAGGGTTAATTGATTTTGTTGCTTTGATATCAAAACTCTGGCACGATATCTAAACTCAAGCACTAACCGTAACAAATTGTGAAGACAACTGAAAAGCTTGCAATCAACAAAGCGGTCATTGCACAACTGAGAGAAATCGCTTAGATCGTATTGCCGAGGAGACTCAGTCGCACATACACAAATTACAACACAAACCAATGATCATTAACGAGGCATCATAAGTGCAAGACGAGCATAACGCTAGAAAAAATTGGTTGTATGACGATACCAGCTAACTCTTTAAATCCATAACAAAATTCTTTTGCGTCAAAATGTTCAATCAATTTTTTAACTGAATTCAATTGACTAAATTTGGTATTGGCCGAAATAACGTTATCTTAAGCACTGCACACATAGTTGTTACGATTTTAAAATTTGGAATAAAGATTCACTCTGAAGACTGTTTTGCTCGGTGGTGATTTGGAAAAAATTAATTAAACACAAAAAGTTAAGCTTATTTGCTGATACTAATATAGCTAGGAAATAGGTTGTGAGTAAGCTCTCTGCAGCGCATACCCAGTTCCTCATAACCTAGTATAAAAAAGGTCTTTGGCAGCACAATCGTCGCAATATCTGTCAATTGTAGTAATGGGGGCCAGAAAAAGGCAAATCACGACGTTTAGTATTTATTTGCAGTGAGGTCTGCTTCAGAAAAAAAATCGTCATGAGCTTATCTCAAAAGAGCTCTACTAGTGATTTTCTGATTATATTTCCAACCCCAGCCTTTCTAATAAATGATCCGCTGAAACAAACAGTAGCGCTAAATTGTACTTGTCCAGATTCAGGATAATAAACTTTCTAAAAAAAATCTAGCTCTTAAAATTAAATTGTCAAGAAATTAAATCAGTAAAAAAAATATTTAGTGTATTGCATATAATATTGTTTCTAGTTGCACCATATCAAGAATCACCAACTACTTGCACCTGGATGATTGATGCATCAGAAATATGTGTAGTGACATTTGCGTCCAATCCTTTGTCAAGTTTTGTATTGCTCCGCAAAACTGGTGAGAAGTTGATATGAAACATAGGTTAATCTATAAATTTTAACTCTGAGATAAATTTCTAAAACTCTGCCTCTTGCAGTATTTGAAATCTGCACAGTAAGTAGGCTTCACTTCTTTAGAATTTGTTGTTGGTAAATAATCTGCAGTTGTATAATACTTTCTTAAATAGATTTGAAGACGATATCAAATTCCTGATTGTAAACCAAAAGTTTTTGTGACCATATTTGCTGATAAAAAGTTTAGTAACATTTTGAAATCAAACGGAAACATTTCTAAGTTTTTGTTTCTATCTACTGCCGTCATTAACCAATTACTAATATGTAAATAAAATTCATTTATTTGTTTGTTGATAAAACTGCACAACTAAAGTTCAAAGTTTTTGCAAGTACAGTAGTTTTCACATGTTTTTTTTTTGTTTTAGACGGTGGTTACGACGGAAACTTTTCCCATACCTTTGCTTCAAACAATTTATATGAGCATGTATTTCTTTTAAAAACAAAAAAGGTTTTAAAATTTTCATACATAAATTACTCTAACAAATGAATACTTGAAAATGAAAACGTCCCAACTCCAGGTTTTCAGAAAATTGAGTTATTGGTTATGCACTGCTCGTAAGACCAAAGCGCGTCCTTCTGAGTAAAAAATGTTCGAAATCACTTCAGCAACCCTGTGGTTTAGCAAGTTGGAAATTTATGTGAATTGAAAAATAACTCAACTTTTGCGTTTGGGCTATTGTTCGGTTTAAATTGCTGTATTTGCTAAAAGCAGATTTTGTTTTCTGTTAGTATTTTAACTATTGTTTTGTAATAATCGTTCAATGCATAAAACGCCTTGTTTTGTGTTTTTTAATAACGTAAGTTAAACAGACATTAGTTTTGAAAACTCCTTGTTTAATTTGAAAAAAATTGCCGCGAAGTTTGATTGCTTTTGGGCTACCAGTAGGCCTGCCATGCAAACGCCATGAGGCCTGATCAGTCTTTTCAAGTTTAGCGCAGACTTTGGGTTTAGCAGTAGCCTTGAATATGAGTGACGTAGGTGTAGCCAGGAGGGGGTCCAGGTGGTCCGGTTCCCCTCAATCGAAATGCCACCAATATAAAAATGCGACAAAGAAGCATCGTTTCTTCTGCTTCAGTTCCTTTTAGAGCATCTTCGGGTACAGCAGTACACACGCGTACAACAGCAATTGACAATAATATTTAAAACTAGAGGGCTCGAACCCCCTCAATTCAATTTTGCCAATCGATTTAAATGTTTAACTCAGTTGAAACAAACGGGTTTTCTCCAAAAAGTTGCTACCTCAGGCCCTCATCTAACCTTTCAATGAACGTAATGTAAAAATTGAAGCAGATTTACCATATGGTAAGTGGCGGATTTAGTGGATGGGGGGAATGCACCCCTAACCAGCCAAAACCTAACGTGCATATAAATAATATCAAAATTACTTAAAAAAAAAAAAACAACAACAAAACGCATTTAGCCATTTACGGGAAAAATCAGCTCGTTGAACTGTGAAGATTTTTTTTTTGACATTACTTTAAATTCCGGAAAAAAATGGCATTTTCCCTAAAGACCTTTTTTGTTTTTGAGATCACTTCAAATTCATCACCCCCTTTACCAAAACTTTCTAGATCCGTCACCGCATATTATGCAGTGCTGGGGGACCCATGCTCAAATGGTAAGTCTTCACTTATTTTTGCAGGAAGATGTTGCAAAAATCTCCGAAATGCCTAGGGCCCCGCGCAATGTAAATCCTGCCCTGACAAATGTTTATAGAATAGAATAAACTACCGTTTGCCGAGAAGCATATGCCAGTTTACGAGGCGTTGAAATAAACCAACTTCGAAGGATTGCAAGAGCAGTTGCAAAGTTTGAAACACCCCAAGATAATCGTAGACGACACAACATTCGCCCAAGATCTGTAAAAGAGGAACTTAAATCCAAAATATCCCGAATGAAGAATCTCATTACGGCCGTAAGTGCACCAAGAAAACAATGAAAAATTTCTTGTTAGTAACTGTAAGGAGTTTATCTTTTCGGCAGTTTACAAGCATATAATTAAGGTATCATCGTCAATGTATGGCCTAACCAAATCAGCTTTTTCACTCCTTAAAGCAAACAAAAGACCAGGTTTTCCTTGGAATCATGTGTATTCTAGCTTGATCCCTATTAAAAGAGAAAAACTAGAGGGTGTGCGATCAATCTTCAAGTATCTTCGAAAAGATACCATTGAGTTTACATTTGGAATACCAGAAAAGACTAGTAACAATGCCAGTACTGACTGTGATGTTATGAATTAACACTTTTAAATATAAACAATGCTTTATTGATGAACTTTTATTTCTGCCAAACCAAAAGCGGTTGCTAGCAGCTACGGCTACAATCATCATTAATTAATTTCTTTAAAATGAACGGATTTTAAACTGTATGAGTGCTTTGGGAAACTTGTTGGAGGCAAATGACTAATTCCGGTTGCTAAGTAATGAAATTTTTGTCTTGTTGATGCATGAAAGTGGAGTAAAATTCCTAAAAAAAAATGTATTATATAAAAAACTATCTAAATTCACTCTTTTTATTTCTTTATTATGACGTCAACTACTACATTTTCGCAAAATCACATTGAATAAATTAAACACCATGCTAAGTAGCTTAATTTTTGTGAAAAAATTCTTTCGATTAGTATGCAGAATGAAAAAACAAAAAGTTTTGTTAGATTTTCTCAAAATTACTTTTCTGGAGTCGGGACGTTTTCATTTTCAGGTATTCAAATATAAATAAACAAAAAAAATAATAATAAAAAAATTTCTTGAATTGCTCAAGTTTAAAACTATGCGGTACCGATTTTGTCAAAAAAGGTTCCTCAACTAATCAGATTTTCATTTAAATGGATTTTTATCTATTATTTTTGCTTCTGTAATATTTCAAAAAAGTTTTTACAGCAAAGCTGCAAATACAAATTTGATCATTTACAGACCATACAGTTCAAAAAAATTAATCAAGACATCCTACAGCCTGTTTAGTCCTTCAACTCGTCAGGTGGGTATCTTAATCAGATCAAAATGAAATTTATCAAAAAAGGTGGAAAATGTCCTGTTCCTTAACTTATCGTGATCAATTCCTTCAGAAAGAAGAGTTTTACTTCGAATCAATTTGATTTCAGTTAGATTTATTCACTAATAACTCTTCAAATTTTAAAGTTACTAATGTAAGAAAAATTTTTCTAATTTTCATTTTTGCCAAATCACTGGACTAAATTTAAGCACTTTTAGGCCTATATTTTGTTTAAATGACGTCACAAAACAATTTTGTGAATTAATCAATTTGATTTAAGCATTCTAAAATTCAGTATCAAAGCAATTTATGAGGAACATTTGAACCGCTTATATTGTCATTGAAAAATGATGACGTTGCTGTGATGACATCATCAACTCAAAACCAATTTTCTATAAAGTTTTGTTGACCACCAACCCCCTGCGTAATTTGGTGTTCCCATGACTTTTTGGTCAAAAAAGAGAAAACTTTCTCGGCGTAAAATGCATTGCTGAAATAGCCCGTGTAAAATAAAGTTAAATTCCATGGTCTGTGAATGGTTGATTCTGTTAATATAGCTCTGAAAAATCAACAAGCATTTTCTGGAAGGATTAACGCATGCAACCCGACTAAAGTGAATTGAAATCTGCACTGATTGTAAATTTGTTTTAATGGTATTCAGAATGTTCTGCCGTCACGTCACAACGTTTTTGTTTTTCAGGCGAATTTCAAAGATGCTGGAAACTTCACTCTGCTTGTTTCATCCTCAGACTTTGATGAAACCTCATTGACATTTCAAATTATCGTTAAAAGCAATGAAGTTGATACACCAGCAACTTGCTCATCCAAAACCGAATGTTTGCCCAGTGTTGCACTTGTAGTGCCAGTAGTTATATCGGTCATAATCATCATTATTTTAACAATTGTAATTATTTGCCAACGAAAAAATAACTCAGGTAAAAATGCAAAGTCCATGAAATTAAGCTTTTTTATGTTAATATCTGTTTTGTTACAATAAAAAATTTTTAAAAATATTATATATTATAGCGTTATCATATCGAAGGTGCATAAATTACTGTTTTATGCTGGAAAAAATTTAGTTCTTCGTGACAGAGTTTTTACTGTAATTCAATGTTTCACTTTCTTGGATTATTCATATGTTTATCAAAAATAGATTAGCGTACAGTAAGATTACTTTGTATGTTTATTCTAAATTGCTTTCAAATTTATTTTGTTAGATACAAAACAAAATCTGGCAAATCAATGGAAGAGCAGTAAGGTAAATATTGCTGTAGAGTGTTTATTGTTTAAAATGAAAGTATTTACTTTGCAAACATTATAGTTACACCATGTCATAAAACGAGAAATGTTCTTTTCAACGTCATAAGCAACATGTGCTGTAATCGATTTGATTTGAAAATCTGCTTTCAAATTTTTCTTAGCAATGTTTTATTTACTTATTACAGAAAGAAAACCAAAACAAAAATCTAAGTTTGGTGATAACTCAACAACAAAGCAATACAGAAAAAGCAAGTGAGATGCATTCACGTACCTAAATACAAGAATAAGTGATTTTCACAGGACCTACAACTAGTGCTGGACGCTAAAGCAGATGTACTGTATCATCTAGGTAAAACTATTCAAAAAGTGCTGTAATATGCGGCCATTCATTTCGTGTTTAGCATAATCATCAGCATATTAAATCTCCACAAAAAAAGCAAATGCATCATACATCCACTGAAAGGGTCTTTTAATTCCCTATCAAGAGAAATAATTTAACCACTTACCGTTGAAAAGTTGCGATACATTATTTTTTAAAATCCGCTTTTGTCCTTTTCTGGAATCCGACTCTCTATAGTACCAACTCACACCGATTAGTTTATTCCCTGAGGTCAATCAAAGCTGGAAACTGATTCTTGCTTATTTTTTTGCTGCTGTCGAGGTAAATTTCTAGTTACAACTGAGCAAATCAAAATAAAACATTTTGTATCTATAGATAAAAAAATATAAAAGGAGGTTATAAACAGTTTGACCCAGCCTATGCGTCAGTTTTTATAACCTCCTTGTATATGTTTTATGTATACACTAAAATATAAAATATTTTATGTTGATCCGCGTAGTTGTAAGTTGAAATTCACCACGATATCAGCAAAAATCCCATTAAGCAAAAATTAATTTTCTGGTTTGACTGAACTAAAGAGAATAAATTAGTCGGAGTCAGTTGGTACAAGAAAGTCGGATTCCAACAAGGGGCAAAGGCAGATTTTAATAAATGATGTACTGCAACTTTCAACGGTAAGTGGTTCGATTATTTTGTGTTAAATAGAGAATTATAAGATCCATTCAGTGGATGTAGGGTGCATTTGCTTTTTTGCAGAGATTTACTGCGATGTGCTGATGATTAGATTACGTTAAACATAAAACCAATGGTCGCATATTGCTGCAGCTCTTGTTGAATAGTTTCATATAAAAAAGTATCTCAAAACATGTATTTGATTTCGGTTTCATCATGTTTTGACTGAAGTAGAGTTTTTTCTTAACAATAGCTGTTAAAGTATGTTAAATTTTGCTTCAATGTTTTTGATACGTTTGTACATTTTTGCTTATTTAGCTTATGAAGAAATTGGTGCCGGATATGCAATTGTGGATTTGAATACAAAAGAAAACAATGTAAGACATAAATACATTCTTTTATCGTACTCCATATCATGCTTCTTTGAAACTATGCACTCTACTGTTTGACTAAATTAATTTTTTTTTCTATCTCTGTACAGTTTTTTCCATCTATGTGTAGTTTTTACAATATAGTGTTTACCATAGGTTTTAAATGGCAATCACAACCAATCAGGTTGTATTTTTGTAGTTATGAAATGTGAAAGTTAGTGAACAGTATATTTTACAAAGTAAGTTTTTTTGATATAGTGTTACCGATATGGTATAGAAAATTACATTAGTTTACAGTATTGCAGAGCCAAAAGGTGTTGGTAATTTTAAAGCTAATAAACCACGGTTAAAAGGTTAGTAGTTGTGGTTAAAAGACGAAACAAAAATAAACTATTTCGCGATGATTCAGGTCAGCATTATTTGATAGATGTTGAAACAAAGCCAAACGTTCTCTTGATGTATTTCGATTTAAATAAGAGCCACAGGTTACTGTAACGTTTGCTGATAGAAAAGAAGTTATTCTTTCCTTATAATTAAAAAACAATCATAAAATCTGAGATTTTATTATAGGAATTTTAATGCTATGTCCCTGTGTCTCCGTTACAAACTTAATTTTTTCAAAATTAATGCTGCGTATTTTTTTTTATTAGGCTGAGGTAGATGGCTTTTTATCGAGTTTGTGTCAATTGAAAAACATTGACTTTTTTCTTCAAGCTATAGAAAGCTATCGATTTAAAATTATGATGAAACATGGAGTGCATTTCTGAAATCAGTCAATAATTTTAAAAATGTACTAAAATTGATTTAAATTTTTATAAGAAGATAAAATTGACTTCATATAAAATTTTAAATAAATTTTAGTACTTTTAAGAATTATTGACTGATTTTGGAAATGCTCTTCAGTTTCATCATTTATGAACTGCCTCCACAAAATTGTCATTTTGTACTTTCTCGGTCTGGGTTTGATTCTCTCCAAAAATAATTGCGTTGATTCAATGTAATCTATAGTATTTATTTTTTACTTTAAGATTTTACAGCAACAAGGGTGCCCAAAGCAGTCGTTGAACATATCTGCCTCTTCTTACACAAACGTAAACGTTACACTTTCAGAAACAACATCTTCTACTCCATATCTCAACGTGGAAAAATCTAAGGTAGCTATAGCATACATTTTGTTAACTTTGAAGGTTCGTAAACACTGTCACGCTTTTTAAATGCAAAAATTAACTTAGCAATGTCACTTATACAGTATTTGTCTATTTTTGTAAGAAAATCATTATTTATTGCATCAGATACTAAATGATGTTTTATTTTTACATCTAGAATGCCGAGATTACAAAACCAACCCAAATTGAAGGAGGGTATGAACAATTTGACCCAGCATATGCGTCAATGAATCAAAAAGAAGACAATAAAGAAACATCTAACCTATCAAAGCATCACTAAATTTTATCAAAAATTCCAAGAAGCTCAAGGACTGGCATTTTGCAGCTTTAAAACGCTTGCTATTCTTACTTACATACGTTAAGTTTTGTACATTTGCAGTATGTATGAAGGTAATGATTAAAGTTTATAGTTTCGAACAACAGGTTATTTGTGAACTATGACAAAATTGCCACGTGTAATTTTTTTACATTAAATGAGAATGCGTTAATTGTGTAACATTACAAACTGGTGATTCATATGACAAGCCCTCATGGATTTTCACGGGTATGCTATTTATTGAATTTTTTAATGCGCCTACTGCATTGACTTAAATTTAAAGGAAGTTTCTTGTGATGACGTTTTCCGACTGCTGACTGACAGAGTGGTTTATTTCCGTTTGTTGTATTGTTTAACCACGTTAATTGCTGAGAAGGCAAAACAACTTTAAAAAGACACACCGGCATGTGTTTTTTACCTCTTTAAAAAATGCTTTTCCATCAAAAGGTACATATAAGCACTAAAAAAACAATAAAAATTTTGCACACTTCTTACAATACAACTTTAGAACTTTAAATATAGAAAACAGGAGCAGCAAAAATGTTTAATGGGCATTACCATGGCACCTCTTTGGTTTCACTCCGCACAATTTTTAATGTTGTACAGTATTATGCAGTAGAATTGGTGAATGTAAACTTTTTTAAAATAGATGTAATATATTACTTATTGTCAAATAATTCTCCAATTTAGACCAATTACAAAGTGTGATCTTACAAAAACTATATATGAAGTCATTACTTTAAGGTTTAACCATGTTGAAAAATCTAATTGTGTAATAACAAATTAAACAGCAAACAAGCTGCAAAAATATTAAAAGAATTTTTGTTTACTGTAAAAAATTTCTATAATGCTATTTAATTTGCGATTGCACACAGCTTCCAATTGAATCAAAAGTAAATGAACTTAAGTGGTTGCGAAAATCTATTTTTAAGAATGATATTGCCCAAACTTCTGATTGCAAGCTTATGTTGGTGAGCGACATATAAATAAAATGGGATACAATTTAATGTTTTGTCAAACAAATGTTCCATTTGTTTGAATATTTATCAGTGAACATCAAAACAAACTTTCGTTGCATAAAGCAATTACAGAAAAAATAAACACTTAAGTAAAAAGAAAAAAGAACATAAATAAAATAAATTGAAAGATACAAGTTACAACAAATAAATAGAATGTGTTTTTTGTAATGTTCAGCTGTTTTCAAATTTGTTGCATCAATGATGTATCGTTTTTTGGTCAAGTTAACTCATAAGCAGGATGCAAATTTTGATAAATAAATAAAAAAATTGTGCTGTGAGTAGTGATGATATTTCACTGTATGTGTAAAATGCTATAAAGTTAGCTATTATGATTTTTTGAAACAAAAGGCAAGTAAAAATTAAGTTTAGGGAAAAAATTAATTTGCTTGTTTGTTTTTGAATTTTTGTGTGGATTGTTTTGATAAGGTACTTTATTTTGATAGATTATGGCTCAAGTTACTTTAAATAAAGGTAGGTACTGATGGTGTACCATTTGATTACAATTTAAAATAATTGAACATTACAAATTGTAAATGATCGAACTTACTGCAGCCTTTTCTATCCAAAACATGTCAGTTCAAATGCTTTTCTTTCCATATTCAATTTTAATGTATATTTAGGGCCCGCTTTTTTACAACTTGCATTAGTAGTGGTATTGCAGTTTTAATAGATTGAGTGAAACGTGATTGTTAGCTGTTTGGTGTAGAAGTACTAAATTTTAAAATATAATTGTTTTTAACTGCATACAAATACTCACGTCGCAATTAATGTAATGTCTCATCTGCCACACAGCCACACAATAATACACTAGCAAAATTACACTGAAGTCAAGATTTAATAGAATTAGAATTAAATAAGATAAAATTGAATACAGCTACTTTTATTTTTGAATAAGGTTACTTTATTGATGATAAACTAAGCTACTTTAAAACGTTTAAATTGGAAATTAATTTTAAGGCTGTTTTTGTTTTTAATTAAAATCAAATATTTACATAGGGTTTGACGTTACCATCAGAAAAGTGCTCAGGAGAAAATCCGGAACAGAATAATTCAAATTGCAATAAACAATAGATAGAAGACCTCTATTGCAGACTATTTCACTCTCAGAGGATCCTCAGGAGTTATTTAAAGGCAAAACAAAAAATTAAATACGAAATTCGTGTACAGCTTAAAGATTGTGCACTAACGACGCTTTCTCATTGGTCCTTTTCCAGCCAATCACGGCTCGGCGTTTTCCTAAAAATAGTTGCTTATTTTCCTGCGCTCTCCTTTCTGACGATTCTTTTTGACAAGTGTCGGACGAAAAGCTTCGAAGATATGAACATTTTGATAGAGATAACTTTGGAGGTAATTTGTAGTCTAAGAATTTGGGTTTGGGTTAAGTTTCAATCAGAGGTAACAACAGGCTGATAAAATTTCGAATCAGAATAGTTTTTCTAAACTATTTAATGAAATTTTTTGGGGTGCATTTTATTGCAACCACGCAATAAACCACCCGAAGCCTGAAGGAATTCGTTTTGACGCAGTAAAACTAAATCGTTTGGTTTTTATCTCGCGTAGAAGTATAATGCAGTTAATAGAATAAGTTTCTCCGAAGTGCTGTGTGCAAAATATCACGTTTACTGAAAATTTTGACGAAGTTTGAAGTGTAGCACAACCAAAGACACGATGACTATCAGCAAAAACTAAAGATTTATTGAAATAAAGCAGTGTAATATCTCAATTGTTGTCAACAGGAATATAAATTAAATCAAGTTTATTAGCTCAACTGGTGGGGCAAAAAACTTTTTTACCTAACGTTTTGATAGGCTATGCTCATGGCATGTGCTACCTATCTTCGTCAGGGCTAGAATGCATATTAAAAACAAGCATACGATTAATGTGAAAATTACGTTACAAATAAATCATGCGTTAACGCAAAAATTACAACAAATTGGAAGCGAAAAACTGACAGATTGGCTGAGCGTGAAAAACAACAATATTACGTCATGTGGTTTGAAGTAGAGTATCCGAATAAATGCTAGGAAATTTGTCATTTTACTTATCATTCATAGTGTTGGGAATTTGGTTAATGAAATAACAGTAGGGGTGTACTTCTTCCCACTATATTTGTTTATGAAAGTGATTTAAATTGTACTTGTAATTAAATTGTATTCACCAAGTTGCATTGGCTAGGAAACAGCAAAGAATTTTTCGATCTTGAAGGAAAGCTCCTATCTGCCCATCTGTCTACCACACGCGATGGGGGCTTCACACTGTCTTTTTTTAATGCTGAACCATAGACTTAGGCAAGGAGATCGGCCAGGGGGTCCGA
This sequence comes from Trididemnum nubilum, assembly GCA_963965965.1. Classification (NCBI taxonomy): domain Eukaryota; kingdom Metazoa; phylum Chordata; class Ascidiacea; order Aplousobranchia; family Didemnidae; genus Trididemnum; species Trididemnum nubilum. The sequence continues at coordinate 12,305,768 of OZ014469.1, forward strand.
CCCTGCGAATTAAAATGCCACCAATCATAAAAACGTGACAAAAAAGCCCATTTTTCTTCAGTTTCAGTTGTTGTGTTTTTTACATCTTGGCGTAAAACAGTACACGCGTGCAACAGTAGTTAACTTTGATATTGACAACCAGGGGCCTGGGCCCCCTCAAATCAAACTTTGCCACCAATTTCAATGTATAAACCGAGTGAAATTAAGAGTTTTAGTTCAAAAAATTGCTTCCTTAGGCCCTTTTCTAACATTTTTATGAACGTAATGCAATAACCAAAGACAGATTTACCATATGGTATAGAGCCAGGGGCCCCGCGCTCAGACGGCAAAAATAATTTTGGTCTTCACTTATATTTGGCAGAAAACTGTTGCAAAATTCCCTACAAGCCAAGAGCCTCATGCAATGTAAATCCGGCCGGGCAATAACATGGCTACTGGTTAGTAGGCGTAACCATCTATTGCACCATTTTTCAATAAAAAGTCACCTCCACCACGCCAGTTTTTATGCGAAAATATACTTTTAAAAGAAAAAAAAAAAAAAAAGAAGCTTGGAGAAATGCTCATTGAACAAATTCTTGAATTTGAAATGAGATAGCCTGGGCCACCTGGTCGTACAAGTTACTTCTACATTGGGCCTTTTCAATGCAAAACAAAAATCTCTTAAGAAAAATCTTCGAGTGAATTATTATTTATTGTTACAATATTGCGTAAGGCAATGTATTTTACTTCCCCCTATTCGGGCCAAATCACTTACAAATTTAATTCCAAAACGCAAGATTTTAAAAGTGATTTGGACATAAATTACAAGTAAAGGGAGGATTGAACAATTTAACTTTTCTATTGGCTTTCAAATGTTACAGATTTAGTTTTTTTAAATGGCTATGAACTCGTGCGAAATGTGATACAATGGCATTAAAATAGCTATTTTTTCCAAAACATTACAAAAAATTGTCCAGCAGCTAGGAGCTTTGCCCCCAAACCCCCTTTGATACATTTGATTTACAATAGTTTACACAAAACACATTTACCAGTTTAGATACTTTTGCTTTATACCTTTTGGCTTAAGCCCTCTTTCTTTAGCAAACTCTTATGGTTAAGTGCCACACCAGGCCAGCACGGCTTCTAATCTTCTAATCTACGATATCTTATCCCTACGAAAAGTTCCTCTTTCAGAAATTTCTGATGACGTCATTGGACGTGATTTGTAGTTTGGGCCTCCCCAATTAAAAGTCCTGGCTTCGTCTACGTGCTGAACGTCAAGTACGGAATCCGTAAATAGCAATTTTTCTAGCGTTTCTGCAACAGACGCTTTATCCACTCGACCACTGATTGGTACCACCACTGACTGTAAAAACTAATGATAGTAAAACTTCTGACGTAGTAAAACAATTTTTTTTAAAGAGGAGTTATATTTTGATAATTACGTGCCCGTTTTACCTACCGGTACCAAAGTTTTGTAATACTTCACTCCAAGAAAACAATTAGTTGAATTCTTGTTTAATTACAGTAATTCAACTCGATTAAGCAAAACTTCAGATAAGAAAAATCAACAACCCAGCAGGAATATTCAACGATAGAGTGAACCGCTTAGCATAACATCGAAAGTTTAAACTTAGCATTAAAAACGTGAAAGCTTTATATTGAGTGTTAGACAAAGTCACAACAAATTACCATTTTAAGATATACCGGTACTTAAACTAAGTAATAGGTGTAATGATGAAAAAGTTATAGTTCCGGTAAAAAAAAATTTGTAATTAGGCTTAGATAATGCAATCAAATGAAAAGAGTTAGACTGATTTGTTGAAGCTAAATAATAAACTATAAAACTCTTAGTGATTTCTCTTGGATTGTAATTTTTGACTCAGTTTAGTGAAATTATTCTTTGCTAATAAGAAGGCATAAAAAGTCAAAGTTTTGCGCCTTTAGTTAAAAACACCTTCAGTCAAAGCATATAGCTTTCAATAAATCAAATGGCAGTAGGAAAGCTTGTACAAAAAGCATGCTATACACAAGCAATTAACAAAATCTTGCTTAAAAAACATTAATTATCATGCAAAAAAGTATATGAGTTGAATTAGCAATCACAGTAATTGGTTGAAATGTAGTGTCAGTGCGTCAAAAATACCTACCGTCAAAGTTACTGAACCACAAACAAGAGCTACCTGAAACTACGATAGGCTATTTTAGATTTGATTCGGCGAGAAATTACATTCAAGTCTTACCGATTTAGCTAAAAACGCTCAGTTCAAACTGATTTGTTAAAGTGGCAAATATTTCATCAACCAAAAATGCTTAATGTATTAAGGGTGTTTACTTATATAGTTGTTCATATGATTAGCTAGCGTAATGATTGCTCTCATAATAGCAATTGGGATCCTTCAGCGTAGTGACAGTAAGTTTTCATAAACATTTCAAAATAATAAGAATATAATTTATTCACAGTCAAATTTAGAAACCCTTAACAGCCTGTTTCAAACCTATGGAATCATCAGAAGAGAACTTTAGGATCCCGTAAGAGTGAAACAGACTGTTAAGCGTTTCTAAATTTGACTGTGAATAAAATTATAATTTGCTTTGATCTCGGATCATTGAGCTCTCTCTCTTCAGTCGAAGATAATAAAAAGAGCAGTCAAAATAATAAGATACATTTTAAATGTAAAACTCAAAAATTGTTTTGCAGAATTACTGTTGGTTACCATCAAACAATAATTAATAGCATTTAAATTCATTTAAGGTTGGTTTTATGCACAAACATTGAAGATGTTATACTTAAATCTAGACTGGTTTCAAAACGCTGCAATCTAAAGAGTGAAAAAAAATTAAGATCGAGAGATTCTTTAGATTTAACGTATAGTGAAACAGTACGTTTAACATCTATTACTTACAGTATTTATTTTACCTATATACTGTAGCAAAAATGAAATGAATTCAGTAACACCAAATTTCCCAGTCTTACATTTTCTTCACCATCTGTTTTCTCGCGCACCTGGGTTTGTGTCAACATAATTATAAGCATTATTAATATACTGTGTGCGCAGTTGCTGTAAAGCTAATTAATTGCTTTTGTTTGGTTTAGTTTCATTTTCTCAGCAGGTTCAGGTAACTTCAAACATCACAACATTTCCGTTTCTTTCTAACAATGTGGTGGCAACAAATTATTCAGGATTCAAACTGGTAACACAAATCGCAGAAACAAACATGTATCATTCATGTGGATGGCAGAAAGAGTCAATTTATTTGGGAACGATATTTAGTAATGTAGTACTTTGCCAAAATTGAACTGAGATATTTTTTCAATTAATTTGCGTTGAAACAAGCAACGTTGTAACGACAGCAGCAGAGTTTCTATCATCCGTGAAAAAAAATGATGGCGGTTTATACCAAATCCAATGTTTTTTGGCTGAAGACTTTTCTCATGTAATTCTTTCTCAAATCAACATCGAAGTTTCAGGTACTATATAGAAAATGTTTATGCATTTTTCTGTACTTTTGAATAATCTGGCTGCAAATTATTCATTTTTTTAGGAAATATTTACTTACCGTAAATATTTTATAAATATACGGAACGGTTATTTTTCCAAAACAGATTATTAACACATTTGTAATTAACTTTTATTGGTTAAAGATTAAACTTGCATTACTTTATTTCTGCTTAATTGTCGACACCTAAAAATTAAGCAAAGTATAAAAACTTGCCGTGAGAAAAAGTCAGGCGGCAATTTAAATTTTGGATTGAGGGATTAAGTAAAGTTGAACTCAAAGCTATATTTACTTGTTAATTTTTAATATGAAGGAAATTTAGTATTTTTGTATAGTTTATAACTTGCACTTTTATTTAATAAGCGCACTACTTAATTTTAGTTTTTTTCAAGTATGAAAGAGCAATGCAGTGAAAACCCTTGCTGCTACCATTTTTCTATGGCCACGATTTTTTTCTTGTATTTTTGTATCCAATAAATCAACTTTCCGAATTTAAGGCCCCACACTTGATTTGTCGTGTCATTTAAAAAACTATAGAAAAACCATCGCAAAAACTGACTAAAAATGGTTCAAAACTTAAATAGTTTTGAAAATTTTAGAATATTTTCTCCTACAAGACTATTTTTTCCGCACTTTCTACATAATGCAATTATTTTTTGAATAATTTTAGATAATACAGAATTTGAATATCACTTTCAATGAAGTCTATTTCAGTTCGCTTTTGCTACAAGCTTTTCGGACAAAACTCTTCAGCTGTAATCTCTGTCTGGTTTGGTATGTGGTGAGCAGGATCTTTTAAAGAACAAATGCACTAAGAAAAAAAATGCAATCTACAGTAAGGAGATTTGCATCTTAAGAAAATTGCACGATTGGGTGCTTGTAATGCGTCACTATTTTTTGAAAGTTATCACATTATTTTTTACCTGTGTTCAAACTGTTCCTTTTAGGAAAAAAATACGACTTACAAAAAATTTTTGAAATCCGGCAAGGTTTAGGGGATCCTTTGGGCACTTTACATGAATCATTATGAAAATAAGCAAAAAGGGCTTTTATTTCTTTATTTTTTAGGCTTGAAAAATAATTTTTGATGCTATTTACATTAAACTGATTATGTTTACTTTGTACAATAACATTTAAAGTTTTTGTTTAGAAAAACCATCACATACATTTAACTTTTACAGCAATTTTTAAAATACAACAAAATACCAGCACTACCAATTTTCATAATATGCCTGATTCTCGATTGCATGGACCATGAGTATGGTATTTAGTTTTTTATTTGCCAATCAACTATCTAACCTATGATTTAACCAATTAATATACAGCTTTATCTATTACTTATTGCCTTATAGCACATACAAGTATCAAATGCTTAATTCTATCATCAGCATTACCCCCCATTAACATTTCGCCCTAAAAAAATCAACCCATATGACTTATGCAAGAATAAAACTTAACTTTTTTTGAAATATTTACGATTTCTCTTCAAATCAGTATTAAGAGCAATACAAAACAAATGCAATTTATTTCTTTTCAAAAACTAAGCATGTTTTTCAGGCTTTTAGTTACATTAGCTAATGACATCGTCTTTAAGTATGAAAAATAGTACAGCCATCAGCTTATCGGGCACATATGAAATCCGTCACAGGTAATATACTACTACACTTCCAAAATACATTACTGTACAACCTAAAATTGATTTTACCCCATTGGGGTATTATCAATTAAACAGGTAAATTTTTTTCAAATAGCATATCATCCAAAACATGGCCTCAAACAAGTCTTAAGCGATGTAGATATACAACACTGTTTACGCCATTCCAATATGCATGTTTTTGGGCTAATATTTCAAATAGATGTTAGCTTGTCGACTTACCCAATTCAGTTTTCGTCATGCACCTAAAGTTGCTTCAACCTGAGGTTAAACCCAGCACGTGTGAATACTGACAATTTTGAATCTCCTGTCTAGAAATATTTTCACGCAATGGATAACGTTTTGAAAATTATTTTGCGAAAATTTATGGGCCCCTGAGTTTTACTCCATTTTTAGCTCATTAGCACAGCTACTAGAACATTTAAGGCATTAACATTTTTATCTAGCATCTGATTAAAAATCAATATTTTTAAAAGAAAGTTAGGGTCACTTTTCAAAACATAAGTATTTATCTTATATCAAAATGTTAAGTTTTCTAAAGTGTGATTTATCAAACCCAAACATTGATGCAGCGTTTAGGAACAACTGAGATGAGGTTGAGGTCACAAAGCTGCTACCTTTTTTGAATCATTTCCTAAATTCTAACATAAATTTATTAACCAAGAGATTTTTGTTAGTGTGAGCTATCAAATTGAAATCATAAAGTTTTTTTTGCATCGTTAACTTATTTATCAACGTATCAGCATAAAAAGAAATGAATGGAGGTAAAGACCACAAAACAAAAGCACTTTAATTTCGACATTTGACATCTAGATGAAATTTTATAGTTTGATAACTATTGCATATCACTAGTTTTGCTAGTGCAGCTATTTTTGAAGCGCGTCTTATATAACATCTTAACAACATCCAAAAGTAGAACACCCAAGCACCTATATTAAAGTTTCGCAAACAAATTTTTAAAACTTTATATCATTATTACAGCCTTTAGATCTGGATAAATTTGGAACTGACTAAATAGCGCATTGTCATACGTTATGCTGCATGTAGCTTTACAAAGAGAGAAACTACCAATTTTTACAACTTGGGAAGAAAGAGAGTTTTGCGATATTAAATAAAAGTTAAGATAGCAAAATCTGACAAAACATTACACATTTATTTACGTTAAAATACTTTGACATATTTGCTGTGTTTTGACTGGGACAAATTCAAAATTGTGCATGAAAGTGGCTTGTTTTTGCTTTGATGCTTAGAATTAAAGCAGTAGTCAATCAAAGATGCCCGGAGAGTATAGATTCAGGGTAACCAAAAGTCATAAAAACATATTTGTCAAGCAATGATAGAAAAAATTTCATACCAGGACGAAACGACAGAAATAAATTAATTTAGTACTGAAACATTTTGGAATGACAGCCAATTTAGCTTTACTACAGTATGTTCACTAACTCAAAATTGAGCATTTGTACAAAAGTTTACCAGTAATTTACACATCACATAGCCTGCAGTTATCTTTCTATGCTTTCAAAAACTAATAGAATAGCACGAATAGGCTACCACACAACCACGTTACCAAACTACCATAACTAGATTCACAGTTAACACACTAAATTTTAGTGCTCGTATGTGAAATTATGCCACAATCAAAGTAAGCTTAAACTTGATCACATTTTAATCTACTTCAAAAACATCATCAGGGTAATATGAACGGTACATATGAACTGCTTTTGCCTGGACAAATCTGTTTTGTTTTTTTTCGGGAATTATAAATGCCTCCAACAGGCTCAAGTGAAAGTGAGGACTAGCTGTGGTTAAAATTTTAAACAGCGAATCAGAATGGTCGCGTGTGCACTGATTTGGTTCCAACAAATGTTGAACAACGGCTGAATCGCTCTCTCGTTCGAACTGAGTCTTACTTTTTGCTTTGCATTTTTTATTTGGCTGTGTTTTGGTTGATTGGGATCTGTGTGTTCCCTGCTCCTGAGCAGGAAGGTTCTTTGTTTTATTGCTTTTGGAACATGCTGCTTAAAGCGTTCCTGAAGTCTTTGGGTTGTACGACCTACGTACCGACTATCACTGTGGCACACGTATTCATTAATAACCATACTTCTTTGCTTGGCAGGTAGCACATCTTTTTTGGCAGCATTTAGCATTTATTGGCTTCAGAAAATCAGGCGTGGTGATACTGCTCCGTTTCAATTTTGCACAGCACTTTTAATTTGATGTTTTAATTGCTGAAAAGCTAAGTCTATCTACGGGGCTCTAAGATACACTGAACACTTTTCTGGTCCAAAGGGTCTGGCTGTAGAAAATTGTGCAATTTCGTTGGATATGTGCTTAAGCACTATATCTTCAGGGTATCCGTTGTCAAGCAAGGTCTTTTTGATAAAATCAATTTCTTGCTTAAGCTTGTTTTCGTACATATTATGCGTGCTATGTGTACCAGCGTGGCGATTAGCGTCGTTTTCCGTTTTCGAGCGCTGTAGAATTCCCAGCGGATGTATTGACCAGAAATAGGGACTTTCAGTACATACTTGTCTCAAAATGAAGTTCAGTTTGTTCCACAAGAATGTCTAGAAACGGAAGTTTGCCATCATGTTCTTTTTCAAACGTGAACTAGAAAGCACGATGTAGACCAGTGGTTCTTAAACTGGGGGGCGCGCCCCCCTTGGGGGGCGTGAAAGCTTCTCAAGGGGGGCGCGAGCATGGCAGTGACATATTGATGAAAAACAGCTCTAAATTACAGTCAAACTTTGTATTTCTCGTAAACACTAATCCAATAGATTAATCTGTGACCTAGTTTTAAAAAACAATTTTGTCTGGGCTATAATTCGTTACTGTTTCAATTTTTGCTGTCTTATTTATATTGACACATCGTTATATGCTTCGCCTTCCTTCTCTGCAGGAGTTGTCAACCTATTTTCACTTTAACACGTCGTTTTTGTACTTTTTCTTTTATTCGCTCTTTTCTCTCCCACGCCGTTACAGCGTATTTTCCAAACTTTTTGAAGGTTTGCGAGATTCATTGTTAACGTTGTTATGGAGTGGACAGTACCTAGTCGTTTTCAGTTAAAATTCTTTACCAGGATTTAATAGTAGTTTTCTTAAAAATTCTTAGTATTGTGACTTTTTACTGCTTTTTACTGATGATGCTTTCTAAAAGCGAAGTAGCCTATATTTTCTATTTCTTGTTTTATTTGAGGTTGATTGATTTTAGTCTTTAAAACTTGTTAATCCCCCATAATTTACAAATTTTAGGCTTTTGAAAAATAAGTGGTATTTAATTTAGTTGCGGTGAAAAAAATGAGTGCAAAAAAGAGGAAGTACAATGAAGAATATCTGCAGTATGGTTTTACTGATGCAGCAGAGAATGATCAAGTTGTACCACAGTGCATTATATGTTTCGAAAAGTTGAGCAATGATGCTTTGAGGCCAAATCGCTTAAAGCGCCATTTTCAAACAAAACATCCTCTTCATCAAACGAAACCTTTGAATTTCTTTCAAAGCAAGAAGGATTTTTTAAAAAAATGAAAATCATCTGCGCGGAGAATTTTGGCCAATCATCATCTGCAGAGGTGGTAGAAGCATCTTATGAAATTGCTCAAATGATAGCTCAAGCTAAAAAACCTCACAATATCGGCGAAACTTTGATAAAACCATGCATGTTAAAAGCAAGTAGCCTTGCTTTGGGAGAAAGCAACCGCAAGAAGTTAGCAAAGATTTCTCTTTCAGATTCCACTATCAAGACACGAATCGATGACCTTGCAAATGGTATTGAATGTCAAGTTCTTCAAAAGATTCAAGCATCACCCTATTTTGCCATTCAGTGCGACAAAACGACTGACGTAGCTCAATTTTCACAGTTGATGGTCTATGTTCGTTTTGTAGGGTCTGCTACAATTGAGGAAAAAAATGCTATTCTGCAAACTGCTTGAAACGACCACTAAGGCAGAAGATGTGTTCAGACTTGTTGATACATACTTTCACAAAAACGACATGAAATGGGAGAAACTTGTTGGCGTCTGCACTGATGGTGCACCAGCGATGCTTGGGTGTCGGAGCGGATTTATTATCAGGGTAAAGCAAAAGAATCCGGACACAGTTGGAACTCGTTGCGTAATCCATGGAGACGCTTTGGCCTCCAAGACTTTACTTACTGTAATGAAGAACAAGCTTGCCATAGTTATATGAATTGTAAACTTTATCAAATTAAGTGCAGTCAATTCCCGGTTATTTTCCCAGCTATGTAAACAAATGGATTCCAATCATGAAAATCTGTTGTTTCATACAAATGTCCGATGGCTAACAAAAGGTAATATGTTAGCTCGCGTTTATGGTTTGAAAGATGAAGTAAGTATATTTCTGGAATCTCAGGGGAAACAAGATCTCCTGTTACCATTCCAATCACAAGAGTTTCAATTGACAATGGCATATCTCGTTGACATTTTCGAAGCTCTCAATTGTCTCAATCAACTGTTGCAAGGAAAGAACACCGACCGTATGAAAGATTACGATGAGTTAAGGACATTCATAGCAAAGTAGGGATTGTGGCATCGCCGCGTTCAACGGGGAAATGCAGCCTCATTTCATACCTTGGACATAGTACTTGAGAACAGCAAAGCCAAACTGGATGGTGAACTGAAGGTAGAAGTGGAAACCCACCTCCAAATTTTGAAAGAAGAATTTGACTGCTACTTTCCTGACTTGGGTAATGTAGAACTTGCAGAGTGGAAGATGACTAGAAATCCCTTTCGAATCAAAGAAGATATTCTTTCGGAAGAACTGCAGGAAGAGTTTTTGGAGATGAATTGCAACTCCACTGCTAAAGATGACTTTGAAGCAATGTCTCTTAACGATTACTGGGCTAAATATTTGCGTATTTATAAGAACGTGGGCAGTGTGGCGATACGTACCCTTCTTCCATTTTCATCGACATATTTATGTGAAAGTGGATTTTCGGCACTTGTGAGTATAAAGACAAAATGTCGTAACAAACTGGAATGCGAAGCAGATCTTCGATGTTCGTTGTCTTCAACAAAGCCTCGAATTAAACGACTAGTTTCCCAAAAACAGTTGCATCCTTCACACTAAGCTCGGTAATGGCACATAAATTATTGTTATATTTTTCGTGAATTTGCATTTTTGAGTAGGTGAGGCGTGAGCATGAATCACAAATCTCAAGCGGGCGCGACTGAAAAAGTTTAAGAACCACTGATGTAGACGATTAAGCGTGACCAGAGAAATCGTCAACGTCACCCTCTTGTTAAAGATCGCAAAGGTGTCGTCAACATATCGAAAATGAATTGTCGGTTTTTGAACACGAGAAAATAGTTTGGACTCGTAGTTGCCAACAAAAATGTTTGTTAATGCTAATCCCAGCGGTGAGCCCATTGCTACTCCGTCCGTCTTGTTTGTGCATTGTGTAATTAAAACTGAACTCTACGGATGATGAAGCACTTTCCCATAAGTTTCCATAAATACCGCTTGGAGGATGGGAAGTGTAAAAGAAGGGTCTTTGTACAAGGTTTCCGCACATATGGCGATCGTTTTCTTGAAAGGTACATTGGCGAATAGACTGGAGATATAAAATGAGCACCATTAGACTTTTCAATTCTAACGGCAAAAAAGCATATTCCGACCCTTTTAGACTACAGTACGTATTGTTGGACACGAAAGAGTTCGTACTTGGACATGGACTCCATTTCTGCCGAGCACCCCAAAACTGGCTGTAAAGAGCAATTTTTCGCTGTATTCGAGTCCCAGTAGGCGCAATTACAACATCATTAAACGTGCTCTATTATTATGCGAAACGCTGTAAAAGCCCGACTCACTGACCTCACACACAGGAATAGCCAAATCAAAAAATACGGCTTCCTGATGCAGAACAAATGCTACCAGCCATCAAAAGCTAGCGCAGAAGTGCAAAAATTTGATTACTCGGCCCGCCTAAAGGATCAGAGTGTAGTCATTTTGAACAAAGTGATTACGTAACAAAAATGGGAAACATCCTGAAAGACGCATCGAATTTGAATGTCTTGGCCCTCGCACTTTGCGACTGACAAAACCGCTAGCATAGAGACAAAACTTCGAAACTGATTACGTGAGTAACTGAACTCAGCAGCAGCTACCTAAACAAGTCTATGATGACGTACACCATACGGTTCGCAAATACCGCAAATGTACGGACTAAACACACTAGGTAGATACGCCATTAAGGCCAGTCTTGTCCGTGGTCGATTCTTCCCATTATAAACCAGCCAAATGGTACAAAAAAATGTTACACCCAGTGCTTGAGCAGTTTTCCACCAACCGCATAAAAGACTCATTTACATTCGCAC